>VZTD01002796.1:223819-272786 GCA_013397725.1 Rhagologus leucostigma | reverse complement strand
TGGCGGCGGCGGCGGCTGCGGGCGGGCCGGCCCCCCTCCTCCTCCTCCTCCTCCTCCTTCTTCCTCTCCTCCTCCTTCCTCTCCTCCTCCTCCTCTCCTGTCCGCTCTCCGCTCCACCTGCCCAGGCCGCCCGCACTGCGCGCACGCTCCGCGGCCGCGGAGGGAGCCCGGCGAGGGGGGCGGCAGGGCCGGGGGGGCGCGGGGTGATGCGGAGGGAGGAGTTTGGAGCGTGTTTTGGGGTACGGCCGCAGGAACGCGGCGGGGGGAAAAGTGGGTGAAAGTAACGTCTGGGCTGCGGAGTAAGGCATGAAACCCGTGCAAATGGTGTGTGGCAGGGAAGGGGTTCCTAGCAGGAGCCCAAGGAAGGCGAATGGGAATAGTCACTTGTTTGGAAAAGAACTTTTAAATTCGCCTGCAAAAGCCCAAATGGGGAACTCAGCCTTGAAGTGGATGAGCTCAGACAGTGGATGAGCTCAGGTGTGGGTGACAGGCCGGACGCTTTTTAGGAAAGAGAACATTTCTTCTATGTCTTTAATGGTAAACTAGTGTCTCGGATCCTTCGCTGTGACATAATCAGGAACAATGTTTACTGTGAAGTGTCCCCCAGAATGGCCAGCAGCACCTTTCTGAAACTCACATTGTGGCTCACGTAATTTTCTCCCATGAACCAATTATTGGATGCAAACCAAGGTAGTTAGAAAAATAAAGTATGTTCTCATTAAGTGTTACTATTACCGTCCCTGCACAACAAGACTTTATGATGAGAGATGCTAAGTGAAATGATGGTGGGGAAGTGCCATCCATGATGTAATAAATAACGACTTCCAAATTAAGGATTTCCTCAGTTTTTCAGAGCATTGATGATGCTGCAGCAAATGAGCGCTTGGTTCCACTTAATCCAAAGGAATAGTGAGGACAAAGACACTGTCCCAGATACAGAACCCTGTTTCTGATCTAGGAAAGCTGAATAGGAATTTAGGCCTCCGTTTAGGTATAACTGAATATGTAGCTGGAAATAAATGGCACTCACACTGTTGTGCAGCAAGGCATTCTCTTTTAACATAATATGAAAGAGGATGGTACCTGGTCCAGCTTCTGAGGAGCACCACCCCCATCCATCGAGGCCAGTGCTTTGAAAAACATGACCCTGGCATGCTGCGGACCAAACCTGCTCACAGAACGTACTCCACTGAAAGGCTGACACTTTGCTGGAAATAATCCTACTGTACTTCAGATTTCTGCTCAGCATTATCATATCATATATCTGAAATGCTCTTGGATGATAAACTATCTCCTCTCCACATGGTGCAGTCCTGCGCTAAGATATCCGAGCCTGCTCCATTACGGATGCGTACGGGCTCCGGCAGAGTGCCGTATCTGCTTCCCGGTCTTGGCTGGCTCTGGAGAGCTGACAGTCATTCAGAACTAACTCGAGTAGCTCTACATGTCATTCTCCTGCACTGCATGTCTTTTCTTTCCGATAAGCAGCTGTCCTGCACATTCTTCAGTTAATACTTTCTGGGTCAGATATGGCCCCAATAGACTATATCATTTTGCCCAGAGCTAATTCTCCAAAAGCAGTAGGAAAGTCTTTGAATACATTGCAGGATTTTCCAGGAATTGCTGCTCAGCAAAGAAAATTCAGTTGATCATAAGTCTCTGGAAAAATGCTTGCAGGGAACCTTCATTCCTCAGGGATGGGTGCTGGGGTAATATTACTTTAAACATGGAAAGGTCTACTGGCAAAGGCCTTCAATGCTGCAAGTGGAGAACAAATGGGAGAAAATACTGTAATTCTCAAATAACTGAGATAAGCAAATGAGAACATTAGAGAAAATAATTTAAAAGCAATTAAAAATAATTCTGTATTATTTCCCATTATATAGACTAACAGGAGATCACAGTAATTTAGCAGATTTCAAGTGAGTGAATTTTATGATTACAGGTTGTTTATTAAAAACCAGCAGTATTTGAAGAGCCTAAAGTTACGGCCTTTTATGTCAACAATTTTTTTTAACTGCCAGCTTGTGTGGTTTGAAACAGCAGAATGAAGTAAAAACAGGTATGTGGGGTTTTTTTTAGAAACTGTTTTGTTCCACTGAATTTCCTGTGCAGAAGTGCTGTTGCTCATCTATACGTCTGATTAACTTTTGCTCCCTGAAAGTGTTATCAGACCTGTAACCAGGCAAACAGCAGAGCAGATGGCCAGTGCCGGTATCGGTGTTTCTGGTGTGGGTGCTTAATGAGATCTGAGAGTGTAACATGAGCCTCTTTCATTTTGTCTGTCTCACATGGCAGATATACTTGGTGCAAGTGCTCTGGTTGCTCAAGGTCACAGATTCATCAATCAAAAGAGAGCCCTTCCCATTAATCTTTTACCTGCCCATGACAGTTCCATACATCTCAGGAGCTGCCATGTCACACTGAGTGCTGTTGTCCTGAGTTTGGGACAGTAGCACTGTGAAAGACAACCAGGTTAAGCAGAAATTAGTCACTGTTTAAAACACAACATTAGATGTACTGTTCTCTGAGCATAAGTTTTCATTCATTATACCCTGAACCAAAGATGCCTTTTTGTGCTGTGGAATAAGCCTTCAGTTGGGCCAAATCTCCTGTCCCACACAGTTACATGTCCCACACTATGAAGGTGAATGTCCTACAACATTTCTGACCTTACACTTGGAGAAAGAAATATTTGCTGTGAGTGGTTTAAAAAATCTCAACAGCCCCCACCATCTTCCCTCTGCATGCACATGTCCCAGACTGGAGCTGGGAGTGTGCCTGGGACGCCTCAGGGAGGCCACTGAGTCCATTTTGCCAACACTTACAGCTGGTTCGAGGTCCTGGTGCCTCTGTGCACTGACAGAGGGATGTGAAACTTGTGGTAGAGAGTTGTCTTTGTGGCTGAGCAATGGTACTATTTTGCTTTGTTTAAATTGCTAAATTTGGTGAAGATATACTCTTGAAATATCTACATAGAGCTGCACAGTAGAGGCTTGTTTGACTTCCAAGTTCTTTGTAGTAAAGGACATGTCCTTCATCCTGCATGGCTCGTACATCACCCCATCCTCAGGGAGAGCAGGCACAGGGGTGTCGTGGCTTGTGGAATCTCTTGTGTCTGGGAGCAAGGAAAGATTCAGTCCTACCCAGTCCCTCACTATCTGTGCCCAGGAAATGTGACAAAAGCAATGTAACTGGAGGCAGGAAAGGAATTGGGGAGGAGAGCACAGTTATGGTAAAGCAGGGGAGATAATGAGGAGGAAAGAAGGAGTAACTGGGAAATGGAAAGGGATCCCAAATAGGAGGGCAGAGCCTAATTATGGTCTGCATTTTCAGTCTGCATGGGTTTAGATACAGGGATCTGAACTGCAGGATAGCTTCCATGGCTGTTGAGATCAGTGGGATAGCTGCTCTGAACATGGCATATGCCTAAAATGACAGGTAGTCTGAAAAATGAGGACTTGGAGCGCTCATATTGTGCTTCTGAAATCATTGCATTTTTAATGATTTCAGCCTTAAGTTTTATGGCCTGTTCTCCATCTACCGAGTGAATGTAAGAGCATCTTCTTTCACAGCTGGATAGTAAAGATAAATCTTTGATGTTTATTGAGCATTAAAACTACAGTGAAAGCTCCATACAAAAAGCATTGAGGCAATTAATATTCCTGCTTTCCTCTGCGTGGAATGGAGTTCAGTGGTTTCCAGAAGACCTGTATGTAAAAAGGTAATTGAAGTCTCCCCTTATGCATATCCACAACAGAGATGAATTCAGGAATTTTAATCCTGAGATGACACAATTTGTAGGTAAGGTCTTTGCAGCCTTAGAATTACTTTAATATGCATTGTTAGACAAAAGTGGAATAAGTACTTTGAAAGAAACTGAATATGATCAAAAGCTTTCTTTCTAGAAATATCTGCATTTTAGTAGGAAGACTTCCCCAGTGAGAGAAGAGTTTCTAACTCCTTATTGCCGGTCATGGATACTACTGTTTAACTCTGCCACTACCTGAGATGCTTGTGTAGTATGTTTAGAGGACTCTTATAATTATTTAGATATTTGATAAATTGTCAGGATTGTAGTAGTTTAAAATGTGCTTTGAATCTTGTTCTCTACCTCAAGCATGCAGGTCTGTGGAGCATTGAGTCATTAATACTTCCTAGTGTGTGCATTTGTGCTATACTGTAGCAGTGAAGTAACAGATCTAAGAATGCCATAATTCTTACTTGTCCTAATCAAATATTAAAATTTGAAGGCTGTTAAGAAGCTGGATTTATGAACCATGATGTTGTTTACCTCGTTGTCATTTTTTAGACACAGGCTGATTCTTGCAAGTTTTTGTTTCTAGAATCACCTCTCCAGCTCTTGGTCACCTTTCTCCAAGAAGATATCCATCTTTTCATATTAGAACTAAGTTAATAATATGAGAGAAAATGTTAATGGTGTAACCTGCCTGCATTCATTACATGGGCAGAGCTCTTGGTTGCATTCAGAGCTCTGTAATAAGAGCACAAGGCTTTGCCTGTCACAGCAAAAGCTTTTATGTATGTGAGTGAATAGAGCGAATTGCTATGAAATACCTGAATGCCCAGTTATGGAGTCACAACTGAGAGGTTAAATGCCAAATAATGGCATTATTGCTATAAGATGGAAGGATTCTCTTTAGTGGAAAGCCAGTGTTCAAACCACCCATCCAGATTTTTGGTGTTTTCTACCGTATCCTCTTCCCTTTGTACCCATTTTGGCGGGTTTTCCCCCTTCCTCTGCCAGTATCTTATTTTTCATCTTTATTCCTCATTGCTTTCTATGCTTTTCTCTAGCAACAGAAACATATTTACTTGCAAGCTGATCCCATCTGTGCTCCCGCATTGTAAAGCTTCCCCCTGCCGTGGCACTGCATGTCTGATGGAGTTTCATACGATGGGTGGGAAGCTCCAGCCTTCCGGAGTGCCAGGATTTTACACTGTGGATCACGCAGGCAGGGCACTGCCCACTGGGCATGGTTTTTAAAAAAAAGAGGGTGGCAGTTTTTCTTGTGTAAGAAAATGAAATAATATTGTAATCATTTGTCACCTGACCGTTCACTGGAATGGAAGAGTGCTGAACTTTTAATTTAATTGGGTCTCTCGTGCTTGCGCTGCTTCCTGCTCATGAACCAGAATATATGAGGACTATAACTCAAATATACACTAAGCTGTCCCTGCTGCAGTCTCATCCCTTGCAAATTAAGTAGGATCAGGACTCAAAAGAGATAACTAAGGAGACCTATGTCCTGGAGGAAATTACCGTGAATTACAAAATGATGGTTTCTCTCTTAATAAAAAATGAACTAATGCTCCAGTGTGACACTATGGAACTCTTCAGTTTATAAAGGTATTGTCTTTCAGGAAATATATATGTTAATCCAGCTGTCATGCATAAATTCTCATTTGGGGCCTGATCTAATTCCCATTGAAGTAGAGATGGACTCAATCTACTTAAATTTCTCCATGCAGTTTCACGGCTTTCCACTATCTTCATCTGTTGTATCACATTACTGTGTGTGGGTAGAGTTGCCACATTCCACCCATGACACAACTGTTTCAGTGGCAAGTGAAGTGATACGTGCATATGGCACACGCAGGCTTTACACAAACCGTATGCTTTCAGACAGCTATCTGTGTAATTGGGGGACGTTAGAGAGGCTTCCTGAAGAAAAAGTCCATTTGCTACATTATTAGAAAATTTTTCAAACTTTGTTTATTATTATTAAAGTTTATTATGATCTTACTTTTGATAATTGAGGGACAGAATGAGTGATTCATTGCTTACCTTTCATAAATTAGTAAGTCAGATTAATTACTTTGAATAACAATAAAATGGTTGCATGAGGATTTTAGAATCAATCTCTTTAATTTTATTATTTACCTTGTCAAATCTTAGGCCCAAATTTTGCTTAACAGTGAGTGACTTCATAAAATTTCCAATTACAGTTATACGTAGTGTTCTTTATGCTATGTGTTTCACATTTCCAAGATGTTGAATGTCCTCATTGCTGAATGTTTTTTGTAGGAGATTATTATTATTTATTTGAAAAATTTTGGCTAAGAGCAGTCTCCATTGGGGAAAAAACCCTCCGGAGAATTTATAAAGTACACTTTAATCTTGAGGCTATTATAGGCCTACTATTCTTGGTGGTTTTTCATTCATGGTTGCAAAAAAAATTACAAACTGACTGAATAAATTCAGCTGGTAGTTAAGTGTGGCTATTTCTATTTTATCTGAATTGACAAAATGCTTTCCTTAGGACATTAGGTATGCAGAGAGAGGGGACAACATAGTGTTGGGTCGAACACCAACACGGTTAAAGTAATTAAATATGAAAACTCATCAGCCTCTCTTGGAGCTACGTATTAGATTGTTTCCCTCCTGTAGGGCCAGATCCATCGCTTTGAGACACACTGGAGTAGGATCACCTAAAGTAGTGTGGGCACATCCATGTGCGTGAGCTGCTCACTGGAGGATGCCCCTGCACTCAGAGGAGGCTGCAGTACCTTGGGGCTCTAATTTCTTTTTGAAGGCTTTGAAGGCAGGCATTGGAGCTGAGGTGATGAAACTGGAAGAGGTTTGTTTCCGAGCACTGGGAGACCTCAGTGAGCAGAAGGAACGCAGGGCATTCACTGCTGTGACGGGGGTGGGGGGGTGACTCAGTGTCTGCAGCCATGCCGGCTAAAAGGCTGCACCACGGAACAGCTTCTGCTCAGAAAAAGGGTGAAAATCATTGCCTGCTTCCCAGGCGATCACTGCAGGTGACAGGAAGAAAATTTGTCCAACGTTCACAGCTGGTGATTGGTGTGGTACATTAAGGGCTTTTCTACTCATTCCAAAATATTAGGCACTTTGAATAAATGCCCTCGGGAGGGACAAAATGCCAAGTTGAACAAGCCACTGATCTGACCTGCTGTTTCCTCTGTATCCAGAACTGTTGGTCTGCAAGATTGAAAAAAGGACAAAAATTTGTCAGATAAAAAAATCACAATGTCTGAGCCTAATGCAGCAGGCTTAGGCTAAATCACGTTTCCCAAAGTGTGGCTTTCAATATCAAGCCTACTCCTGAGGAACTGGCAAATGCTCAACGAGCACAACACGGAGACAACTGGCAGCCTGAGTCATTTTCACATGTGATTGTTGAATGTGACAGATTGAGAATAGCAAGGAGTACGAGTTCATGCTATGAGAGTGAAGTAACCCAGCATCCGCTCGCTGGCTCGAGCCTACGGAGAGATGTGGAATGCTGTGGCAGAGAAATGCCATCGAGGCTTTGGAAAAATGGGTTTAGCACACATGTTGTTTTCTTCCTTTGCTCATTTTTATCTCACCATAGAATGTTTCTTTCTTGTCTTCATGGCAGATGGAAAGTAAGAGAAAAACCCTTGACATGTTTGTAAAGCCTGGATTGACATTAACTTTTTCGCCTTTTTACTTTTTCTCTGATTACCTTTTGCCTTTCTACTTACACTGATGCTGTACTGGCCTTTTTATTCCTTGGTAGTTACTGCTCCATAATACTGGCTATACAGAAATGGTTTTGGATAAAACTGGGGTACACTTGCTTATGGAAATGATCCATTCTGAACCAGCCTGGTGGAGTTTCCCTTCAGAGAAAACTGCAACAGGCTGGGGAAGTCCTGGCGAGTTACCGATGAAATAGCTGCTGCAATCCAACCTTCTGTTGCAGTTGATCTCAGAGTATAATATCTGAGTCATTTATTAATTAAATTTAGCCACATTTTATTTTCACACATGTTCTTGGAAAAGGCAACTTCTTCCCAATTTCTTATTCAGAAATGTTTGACATGTGGTCTCTGCCAGCACAGCTGAGTGCTTCAGCTGCTTGGGACATGTCTGTAATGTGTTCTGCACTGAGCTGCTGTTGGAAGTCTGCTGCTCGGCTGTGTAACATTGTATGTGAGGGATTAGTTAATTTAATCTTTGTAAAACAATGTGCTTGATTAATTAGTTGTAGAGGTGTTTTGAGGGTTTTGGATGAACCATGAACCAGTGACATGCTGCAAAAAGACTTTGAGACGGGTAACGTTGATGCCCAGGGCCCTTGCAAAAAGAGAAGCCTCTGCACAGGTTGAGTAGGATAAAGGTAGGTTTTTGATCTGTCCAGAACTTTTTTCCATATTTTTTCTTCTGTAAGATCTTACGTGTAACCATGGGTTCAGGACATAAGTGGTTCTGTCTACAACGATTAGAACCAAACCCTTTTTCTCTCTGAATTCTTTATTCATCAAGACTTTGGAAAGATGATGATTCCTGGGAGCCCTTTGGCTGCAGTGAGTGGTGCGTACCTGGACTGACTCCACTGGTCTCCGTTTTGTTCTACAAATAATTATAGGTAATACATTAACACAGAGAGCTGCCTGGTGCACCGGGCACGCTCTGTTTGCTCACCACAGCAACAGAAAAGGATTAAATGCATTCTTTGTGTTCGTGAGCTCTGGCCCATTATTCTTGCCAGCCTGAGGTGATTTATTGCTTCAAATCTGAGTTGCCAGTCCCTGGTGGGGACGTGTGGAAGTGAGGTGACCTGTACAGAAATTGGTCTATTTAAACCCATTTTTATTCGGTGAATCGTTTGCCTTAATGGCTGTTTGTGACAGCAGCTGCCTGTCAAGGATGTGCCAGTGGGTAATGAGGGACCCCAGGAGAGCACCCAGGATGTGGATTTCTGGAGCTGCCATTGCTGTTTTCTCCATCTTGGTACCTCCACGTCTGTCCATGAATCTGACACCACAAAAAACTGCACCAGCCTGGGCACCCTTCTGACATTTAACCTCATCTCCTAATTCTCTCCTTGTTCATGAGAATTCAACAAAATGCCTCCTCTCTTGTGTGACTGGTACCCCTGAGCTCCCCAAGACTGGCCCTACATGGACTGAAGCTGTTCTCAGTGTCCCGGGGCCAGAGTGGGACTTGGGGCTGTGGAGAGACCGTGGGTGCCAGGCCCTGCTGGGGACCCTGCTCTTCCAAATAATGGACAGCAGGTGGTAGCACATGTTCATTTCATGACTTTCGAGTTTTTTTAAGAATTAGGCTTTGCAAACCTTCATCTGATTTTCTAGAAGGGGAAAGGGTAGGAAGGCTTCTTCTGAAGAGGATGAGCACCTGGCTTGCTTCTAAGTTTTTCAGTTTTTCCACGAAAGCTCAAGCCCCTGACACTCCTACAGACACTTTTCTTCCATGAGCTCCTTTGCCGTGTAACTGAAAGAGCTTGTCTTGGCTTGACTGCAATCCTTGCTGGGTAATTTCCCTGCGGAAGTGCACAGGTAGTGCTGAGCCAGCAGCACCGGGGCTGGGAACAGCAGCGAGCTCAGACAGACTCTGTGGACCTGAATTAAAGCTGAATTAAACTGGTTGCATCAGCTACCAGGGCTGCTGAAAGGAAACACGCTCTTCCAGCCCAAAATCCTCCTGAGAGGTGTGAAGGTAGCCAGGGCGGCGTGTCAGACAGACAGGGCTGAGTCCACCCTCCAGCTGGCAGACGAAATATACAGATCCCTCAGCCCTGCAAGCTGAGTGGCAACAGGAACAATGGAAGCATTTTTGGACAAATACTCCTGCAGGGTTTGTGATAAGACAGTACTTTTAGTTGGCCTGGTGAGAGCGTCTGCATGGGCAAAAGCGCAGACATGGTTTCGAAATATCCAGCCCAGTTAATCCATATGTCAGTAATACATTCATCCTGAGATTTATTTCATACAGACACTTTGTTTACTGCTAGCTTTGGAAATATTTCAGCTCCAATAAAAGTGCAAACTTGTTTGTTTTTTTAATAACTGGACTTATGTAATTAACTGACATGTTATGACAGTCTACTGTGGCCTGAAAAGCAGAGCTTCAATCACACGTCTTAAATGAAATTAAGACAATCTAACCTCAGGTTTCTTGTTTGACTGGGTTTATAATTGCTTTCAGACTGCCCTTAAAATCGCCCACATGTGGACGACAACACCTGCAGTTTGGCCACTGGGATAACCACCGAGTTGTTTCCTTGTCAGACCTGGGCCAGAGGCCAGCTGATGAGTGCCAGGAGGCTGAACCCTCGTACGTGGCCCGTGTTTCCAGGTGTAGCTGGTTGTGTAAAAAATATTACACGTCTAGTCTCTTATATCTGTATGTATCTATTTATAGCAGGGAGAGCAGAAATGCCAGCATTTTATGCTCTAGAAAATGGACACTATCACAGGAATATGTGATTCAACTTGGCTCCACTTGTTTTGAACTGTTTAGGTTTTCTCAGGACTGAACTATAAGCCTATAGTAATTAAATTGTGTTTGGGCTTTTATGTCTTGATTCTGACAATCCAGAACTTTTCTTCTGCAGCAGCAGGCTGGGATTCTGTTCCCAACTTAAATTTAGAAAAAGTAACAATTTTCCAAGGAACTGGCCAGAATTCCAAGTCTTCCAGAACTTCTGAGTAGTTTAAATTGGTTCTCAATGCACTGTACTCACTATGTCATCTGTTTTTCAGTGCAAACCTGTCTCAGGCAAGTGCTTATTACCATATTTGGCATTATAACCTTTTGTTTCATTAAACTTTTACCAGTAAAACCTCATTCATTTTCATCTGGATAATCTAGAAAATTAAATACCACTGCAATCCTCCTACTTTTCAGAGTTGTAGTTGAGCCAAACCTCAGCTTTTCCAGAAAAGGGAATATTAATTTTGTGTCCCAGTAGCTGGTAAATCACATGGCAACTGTTAATAGCAAAAATGGTTCCTCAATGATGTTGCATTTTTTGTAAAGTTATTTTTCGTAATGTTTACAGAAAAAAAAATACTCTTTAGTAAACTGTCCTATGAAAGACACATTTGAAGTGGAGAATAAGGGGGTTTGCTAGAGATGACTTATTTGTTCTTAAGTGAACGTAGAAGTAGTAATTGATAGGAAATTGCTGGTCAAACTTAGCCAAATTCTGACTTGTAATTGCAAAATGCTGCTTCAGAAGGGTGGTGCTTGCAGAAATATCAGAGTGTGTAAGTAAAATTCCCTTCAGGATGGGATGATAGGAAAGCTCTGGGAACAAGTCCTGAAGTAGACTGGGTGTCCTGCCAGTAACCTTCACTGTGGTGACGTGGGAGGAACCACCCGTTGTAGAAGTGCAGATGGCTCACGTTATTAGAGATGTCCCTGACAGGCTGGTCAGTTCTTTATTATCTAATTTCAGTACAGCAGGGAACATGCTATTAATTGGAGAAGGGCTGTGGATGTGCAGGATCCTGCCCAGCTTTGTAAACAGACCTAAAACCTCAGTCTCACTTCCATCTTCTCATACCTGGGGCTGATGGGATCAGGGGCTGGACCAGGGTCCAGGACAAATTCCTTCCTCTGTGTGGTGTCTTTTGTGCCTCCCAGCAAAAGAACCCAAGTTGTAAATAAACACTAGCATGGAGGTGGGTCTGGGACAATCTGGTTTTGCTTAGTGGTGTAAATGATTTTGACTTTGTTTCTCAGTCTTGGCTTTAAAAAAAATAAATAGAATTTCTCAGAGACAAGTCACAGACCTCCGTTCAGGAACAGAGGCACTTCAGTGTGAAAAGCCAACTGAGCTGACACAGGTTTTTCTCTGATTTGGGAAGCCCTGCCATTAGACCCCCTTGGTGGTGGTTCACATGGTGTAATACTTAAATGTGTCCCTTGACTGTCATAGCCCAAGAGACAACACCTGCATGCCTAGAGAATAAGGTGATGCTTCACTTAACTTTGGCACAGAACACAGTTCTCCTGCCATTACTGGTCGGTGAGCAGGTTAAAGGCTGTGTCCTTCTCTAGTTTAGCAGAGCTGTACATCAGCTCTGGCTCCCTGGTGGGATGTCAGAGGTTCAGTTCTCTGGCTCCTGGCCACGACAGGCAGGAACTCCCTAGCACTGTCCTGCTATTAGATATAGATGGGGGCTAAGGAGAGCATTAGTAATCAGAGCAACTCCACTCTGTATGGTGGAGATACAGTAGCCTGATGGGAGATTCCCGTGGAAAACTCTGGTAAAGCTGATAAGAATCCACAGCTGACCTTTGATGTCTTCAGCTTTCAGATGCAAAATGCTCAAAATAAGGAAGTGGTGAATCTGAGGTGTTCCCAAGTGGATCTGAACAAGGGCAAGCTGAAAATATATTTACAGCTTTTACTATAGATGTGTGGGTTTAGCAGGGCCCAGCCAGAGGGAAAAGGTTTTCCTTTCTACGAGAGGATTCTGTAGCCAGTTTCCCTATAGAGCCCAGATCCTGTGAGTCTTGTTTGGTAGAAAAAAAGAGCTTCTCAGCTGGAGCTTTGCCCGAGGAGATTCAGAACATACCTGTGTTTTTCTCATCTTAAACGGTTTTCATTTAAGTGTTTGTAGTGCTTAGGTGACGCTTGCAGAGGTCAGGATTGTTCAGGGTGTTTTATTATGTACATTTTCCTAGTGTACATCCCTGGAGGCTTGTACAGCCCTAGGGAACACACTGGCCCTGTCACAAACTGTATCTCTCCACGACAGAACTGAATGAAGACAATCATAATCCAGTGCAGCAGGTGAAGTAACCTTCTGGCTCAGCACCATGGGAGAGCTGGAAGAGGAGGAGCAGCCTGAGCTGCAGACGTCAGAGGGGAGTGGAGGTGATCAGCGTGCAGGAATGCAGAGGGGACATCTGCTCCAGACCCCAGCAGTGACAAAGCCAAGCTGCAGAAATACCCTTTTTTTTTGGATGGGAGATTTCAGGAATTCTGTCAGTTATTGCTGAAAAGCAGACTGCAGCCTCAATCCTGCTTTCTCCAAGTGTGAGATGTGTAGGTTCAGATCAAAGGACTCGGTTTGTACTTACTTTGTATGGGCCCATCATGGCCCTACAAAGCATTTCAGTGCTTATGCAACGAATGTGGATAATTTCACTGGTCTTATTGAAACCGGTGGTGTATTTAAAATTCCGTGTTGGAGTGCTTTGCATGGTTATAAAGGCTCCAGGAGAGAAAAAAGAAAGTTAATGGAAACATTCAAGTGCTTCTAAAGAAGAAAATTTTCCTTCATGCTGGACTGACTGAATTCTAATGAAGCTGCTCAGACCACCTCTTCAGGTCAGATAAAAAAAACAACCCAGATGATTCAGGGTGAAAACATACTTCTAAAGAAAACTATCTCTGTTAGCATCACTTGCAGTAACTTTGTCAGTGACACAGACTTACTCGGTGCGTCACAGGGTGTGTTGGGTGTATTACACTATGGTATATGGTGTAAAATCGTTCTCATTTGGCAGGAGAACTGTTGGGCAGTATTTTTAAGGGCCTGTAGCTTGTCCATAAAAGACCTTTGTTTTTGAACTACTGCACTGCTATGCACAGGAAAAGTGATGTTCCATATAACCAAGTTGTAAAAAACCCCAGATATTTCTGCGTTTAGCCCTAACTGGTTACCGCTGTGAGCAGATGGAAAAGGCTTGCTTTTTGTTTGTTAGTTGTTTGTCATATTTTTAAATGTACTAAAAGACAAAAAATGTTGCATAAATATGTCCTAATCGTCAGATTTTTAATACAAGTTCTGCCTGCTCTGTAGTGTCTGATCTATACTGTTGCTCACAGAGGTGACTGAATTGATGCAGATGTTCTCCTTCCTATATCACAAGTAACAGCTGAACACACGAATTCCAGCTTTTCTCAGTCAGAGTTGATCATTGCCTCATACATAGCTTAGTAATATATAAAAAGTAGACTCAAAATGTTACAGGGAATGGAGCAATTGTTATTTTTGCCTGCTTTGTAACCCAAACCACAGAATTCTCAGAAGTTTTCTGTATCCACTCAGATGCTTTAGTCAAGCTACCAGCTGTGAGATAAAGATATGTGAGCTTCAGGAAGTGTAACTGGCCCCAGAATGCAGGAGGAGGGTTGGGTGCTCTCTGGAGTGGCAGAGGTCTGGTTTGAAGGAAGACCTGCACTGAATGCCAGCTCAAAGCGATCACTGTTCTTCCTTTGCTCATTTAGATCTATTTCTTCCCTCTAATCAATAGCTGTCCTTACAGCATCCGACTGTGTTACAGATGATCCTTGTGCACTTAACAATATTAGAAAGGGGGCTGTAACGTGCTGTTTCTCTTTGGCACGCTTCCCAGAGGGAGTAATTGCAACTCCAAGGAACTACTCCTCACTTCCAAGCATTTGAAAGAAGTACCTTGGATGCTCATCCCTGGAAGACAGCAGAGAAGCTGAACCGGAGAACAAGCGATTTAAAAAGAAATGGTATAAAATATTTGCAGTTTGCTTTCTAAAAACCAGGTTGCCTTTGCCTTTGGTGAAATGCCCCAGGATAGTTGCCCAGTAGGGTATTTTAGCAGGGTTTTGGGGCTACTGGAGTCGCATTTCCAAGAACCAGCAGCAGCAGCAGGAGCAAGGCTGGCATGCCCTGTGGTTTGGCTGTGCCTGCAGTGAGGCACTGCAGAGCTTCCCCACCCGGGAGATTACGCTCCTTCGAAAGCCCAGCTCAGCTGTGCCAGCCACGAAGCAGAGCTTACACTGATCACTGGATTTTCCGCAATTGTTCAGTTGCTTGTAAGAAATCGGAAGGAAAAGCAACTCTGTTATCACTGCTGCCTTTGCAGGGAAAGGGAGTGGATTTTATGACCTGGTTACAAGCATTTTATTCTCTAATAGGAATTCCTAAATTCTTCGTTTGAAAGTAAAATGATTTGGGGACAAATACCTGTTTTCAACCAAGTCGTTCCTTGGGTTATTAGTACACCTTGAAGTGTTTTGATTCATGCACATGTGAACCCAACTTCCAGGGTTTTTGTAAACCAGCAGCCCCCTCTTCTGTCACCATCCCCTTGTACCTGCTCCTGCCCTGCACTGTCCTTTTCCGAAAGTGATATGGCTCTTTCTCCTTGATGTGGCAGCTCCTTCCTCTGCCTCTCTCCTGGCTTTAGTGTCTTGATCCCCTGTCCTACGTCACTCCGAAGACCAGGACTCCTCTCCCTCAAACCCTCATCTGATTTTTATTTTTGCTGCTGTGTCACCTAACTGACTAGCTATGGCCAGCTAGCAAAAAGCCAAAGAAGAAATTAGTATTAATTTGGGAAAAAAACACCCCATGAATGTTACATGCTTTAAAAACCTTAATATGTTCCGTGCTCTCTGTCCTCCTGGCTCTCATCATTTACAAATTTGCAGCTCTCCAGAAGGACACACTCCTCAGCACAGCAGGATCCTGATTTGATCCTAGTTGTGACTGCTGGGCCTGAATAGGCTGTTAGTCAGCAAACTGCCCCATGCACACAGCGGGTGTTGGGGAGCCTGAGATGTGTGACCAGATAATGTGCCCGCTGTCACCTCCCTGCCCTGTGCCGTGCCAGACCCTGACTTACCTGCCAAGGAAGGGCAGGGGCACACGGACACCAAACCCACATGGGTACAAAACTTTGAGAGCTGAGGAGACCAAGTTTCGATGGGCTAAACTCAGGACTAAGCCAAGCAAAGATCTTTTAACTTAATGACCACGTAAAATTCTTCTAGTGTAAACATAGCCAATTATACAAATTTTGCATCTCTAAAAGATTGCAAAAGAATACACATTTACCATTGTGTATTCCAGACCACTTAACAGCCTAGATAACCTCAAACATTTGTGAGCCTCTGATTGAGCTCCACAAGAAAACATTATGTGTCAGGTTGGAAGCCCTCTGAAACCTTGCTGCTCTCCATCCCAGGAGAGCAGAAAAGTTATCTCACAGACTTATGCAATTCTTGTTTTGCATCGCTGCTGAGGGCCCTAATGAGCTCAGCTGGCTGTGCCCCTGGCCGGGGCTGCCAGAGCTAAAGCTGTGCAAACCTGTGGCTCCCCCAGTGGAAATTGCAGCCCGGTAAGTCATCTTCATTTCATATCAGCTGGAGTTCCTGCAATGTGTAGTTTTATTATGATAATATTAGCCAGTCATTTCGGATTTTGGTGGTTGCTTTCCCAGCGGTGCAGACGGTGTAAGAGAGAGGGATTCCTTCTCACTCACCAATATGTACAATCCTGCAGAAAAATAACCTGAAAGAGATATTAAACTATTTATTAAAATATTTTTTTAATTGATGATCATGCATGCTTGTAGTGTTCTTCCATTAAACAAGTCACTCATCTGTAGGATGATCCCTCTTGTGCTCCATAGTACCACAGAATTCAGCAGTGCTGGTGCTTATGGAAGTTGTGCTGAATGGTGAACAAACAGAAAACTCAACCTCACCTTCTCCAGAGCCACCAGCAACAGCCTCTGCTCTCTATCAAGCCAGCTGGATTTAAACAAGTGACGAAGTATGGGATTTTTCTCTAGCCTTTGAGCAACCTTCCTTTCTTTAATGTTTATATTTGTATCTGCAGGTGGTATCTGATCCATTAGACAAGTTATTTGAAAGCCTACTTTAATCATTAAAAAAAATGTGGGAATAGCTGGAGGGTGAAATATCAGGCTGGGATTATGAGACTAAAGATGCATTTTACAAAGGAAAACCTTGTGCCTGGCAATTGTCCTTGTAACGTTACAGGAGCCGGAGGCGTTGAATTAATTCCCAATACAGCTGAGTTCTAATTATCCAAATAGATCAGGGAACCCAGGAGCAGCACATCCCCCACTAATGCTTGCAGAGCCACTCCAAAGCAGTGTGTTGGTGTTCCCTGAGACGTTGGAGTGTGTGCAGCCACCACGGGTGCTACCTCAGTCCACATCATATCTTACCTCAGTGACATACTGAGGGATGCTGTGGTTTGTTGGTTTTAAATAAAGATGGGACATCCCCTTACTTAGATAAGGCGAGTAGGACATAACTCACTCTGAGGTAACGGAGAGTGAGGTTTGAAAGGAAACCAGAAAAATGAGGTTCCTGTAGGGGAGCTTGCACTCTCTAGACAATTTTCCTTCTATTTTGAAGGACCTATATTCCCAGAAGGACAAATCAATAGTTCATGATCACATCGAGCTGAAGGTTATCACACTCATTTATTTTAAATTGACAGAATAGGGTGTGGTATTTTGGACCATGGGTGGAACGTGGATTTTTGGGTGTTTTCCTGATTTATGATTGGAAATACTTAAAAAGCAATTTATGTTTTGCAGAAGAATAGCTATGTCATCTTCCTGTGAATAACACAGGGTGTTCACATCTCCATGGCAATTGGACGTGATAAAATAAACAGATGTTCTGAGGTTCTGCAAGAAGAGTCCTGTAAAGGTCTGAGGTTTAGTGCTCCTAATGAACATATATCGCTTTGCCTTCACATTTCTCATAAATAATGAGGTCCACCATGGGGCATGTTACAACTCATGGGAGAAGAAAATACAAATCTGAAGAGAATTATGGCTGAAAAAATTTTCATTAACTTTGTTTTAAAAATATTGGAGAAGATTTTAGGAATAAGGCACTTGACTCAACATGCCTACCCTTTAGTTCCCTCTGCCCTAATCCTGTCTTCAGCTTTCCTTTCATATTTTAATTCCTTTCCTCTTTCAGAAATGAATAGAGGTATCTCTTAAATTCCTCAGGCTCAATCTCTTGCTCTCCACAGGCTGCAGCAGTACAGCAGCCCCTCAAGGATGAATCCTCTGATAAACACCCTCCTGCCCAACACAAGCCTGTTACCTTTCGCCATCGTGTTTTCGTGGGCACACACACACACACACGTACCCACCACACAATTTCAGGAAGCCCTAAGAGACCACAGCAGTCAAATGAATTTGAGCCTTTATTTGCACAAATGTCAGAAATTGTTGACCTTCCTGGCGCAGCTGCAGAGTCCTTCAGCCAGAGCCAGCTCCTGGGGGGTCAGGGCAGCCTTGGGGGACTTTTGGGTCTGGGGAGGTGCTGCTGAGGTTTTGGGTTGTGTTTGCTACGCACGAGCGGCGATGGAGAGGAGGGGAGTGCTGCTGTCTAAGTCAATATATTCTTGTTGATGTTTCACTGATGCCTAAAAGCCCGATGCGAGAGCGTAGCTGCTTCGTGCTGCCTTTGGCCTCACACACACGCTGCTTTCCCAAAAGGCTTCATGCCCTAAATGGATGAAGCAAAGAGTGGGAGGGGAGCGTGGGGCAGCGGGAAAAGCTGTGCTGTGCTGGAGCAGCACCAAAGACCCCTGACTCCTAGCCCAGCATCTCATCCACACCTTTTCTTATCAATTTTTTTGCATTCTTAAATGCATTTGATGGACTGCAGTTGCTGGAGCACCAGAGATCTGCTGAGAGGCTCTCTGATGTGCTGGAAGATTAAAGTGTAAATAGAGTATTTTTGGAGAGCTAGCCATATTCCACTGATAAGCCTGAGGGAAGAACGTTTCAGAACAACCAAAGTCACTGCTGGCGCATGGGGTGCCCAGTAGTTTTGGGGGGTGTCAGATTTTCTCTCACTTCATATAAACTGTAGAGAAGACAGAATTTGCTCCTTGAAGAACAATAGAAAGAGGTGTTGAAAGTATATTCACCACACTTTCCATCTTTAAGGTACCCTTTAATTTCGAATGCATTGTTCCAAGTTGTTTTTGCTGAAATAATTATAAGGTGTTGGAGTTTATCATCCTCTTGGATGACAGCCATACCTGGAAAAAAGCACTGAATAAAAGCCATGTTAGCAGTTAGCCCTGGGCTGGTTCCCACTGTGAGCCAAGCCCTCTCTCTGGAGCTCAGCTGTTTGCAGTTGGCAGTCCATTTATTTAAAAGCTGTTAAAATACCTAAATATTTTTTTCCTAGGAATTCAATGAAATTGAGTGCAATTAATTTCCGCATTTCTAGCAAGCAGTTAAATTATTTTTGTTCCCCATTAGCTAATAAAGCTCTTGAGATGGAAAGCTGCTTTCCTGCCACAATGAAGCAATATTAATATTTTGCTCTTAAAAAATCAGTGTTCTTATGGGGGTCACAAAACATTTTGCAAAGGTGGATGACTGTATGGTTGGTATGTATACACACACAGACAGACNGCCATCTGTCATGGGCTTTTCTGTCACACTCTGTTGTCTCTAACTGCAGCCACAGCTGGTTCCGGCTGGGGTGAAAGCTGACCCTCACCAAGGAAATGTGGTAACTTCCAGACCTCCAAATTCTTTAGAGGTGGTTTAAAAAGTTTGAAAACATCCATGCGGTCTCTTTCTGTTCCTACTTCCATAAAAGAAAAAAGACTGGGAAATTTTGATTATGCTTTTTGCCAAAAAAAACCCAAAGCACGCAAACAACCCCCCTCAGGTCAAGCTGACTGGAAGATTTATGAGGGTGAGTTGGGGGTACCTAATTTTCTTGGAAAGTTTCAATTTCATTTCTAAGAAAGAAGAAAATAAATATTGAAGCCTCCATTTATTTTTATTTATTTTAATTAAATATAATGCTGTTTTCTAGCCAGTCCTAGTTCTGAAAAACCCAAACAATAACTAACACGATCCAACCTTGGGTGCCAAGGAAAATCCCTTCTGGCTTGGGTAAGAAACCAGTGAGCTCTGGGCAGGCGCAGGAGCATGGAGAAAGGTCAGGACAGGATTTCTGGAGAGATTTTTTCCTCTCCAGGAAATCTTGATGGGAGGCCCATCAGCCCTGGATCTCTTCCCTTTATCCAACCAATAACTCAGGCTCTCAGTCTCCAGCCAAGTGTCTGTCCCTTTGACAAGTCCTTTGGCCCCATCCTCAATGTCAAGGGACTGGTTCCCCTTTGGTTGTTAACAGCTAAGCCTCTTCACGCCAGCTGGGGAGTTTTATCCTCTCCTGCATTTATCCTCACTGTCTTCTCCCTCTCCTCTTCCTCTTTTCCCTCCTCTCTTGCTCCCTCTCCTTCTTCTTCTCCTTCTCCTCCTCCCTCTCACCTCCTCTCCCCTCTCTGACACTTGCCAAGCCTGGCTTGGCCTCTCCCTTGTCAACCTCTGAGATGCTCCTTCTGCTCCAGTGCAGGAGAAACGTGACCACACACATTGAAAACCAGTTTGCCGTGGCTCCTTCCCGTGGAGGCGGGTTTGCCAGGGAAGCAGGCAATGAACAGACTCAGTCCGGAGCCAGGAAGCATCAGTCTCGTTTGCTGCATGATGTTTTGAGGGGAAAGTCGCATGATTCTGCCTGATGTCACAAATCATGGCACTCTAATGCAAAATTGTTTCCAGTTGCTTTCCAGCAAGGGAAATGAATCCAACCCAAAACCACCCATCCAGGAGCAGATGAAGTTGCACAATGGAGCATTTAACGCCGGGTGATTTCTAAAGTGAGAAGATAAGGGGATATATTGCATTTAATTAGGAAAGCAACAGAGTCAGTTCAGAGATTTAGACTTGTGAGCAGCAGCGAGTTTGGAAATAAAACAAACCTCTTTCAAAATATACTGTAAGATCCCTTGCCAAACATCTATTCTTATTCACCTTTCAGTGAACACTGGCGTTTTTAATTAAAAAGAGAGCAAATTCCATTATTGTGAATTGTTGACTGTCAGTAGGAGAAGAAACATCTGTCCTGTGTTAACTAAATTTTCAGGATTTTTTTCCCCAAAATGCCCCCTTTTTATAAGCTTTAGCTTTATTAATACTATAAATGCTGTAAATGGTATCAATTTAAATATCCACCAAAATGGGCAGTACACCTGACTTTTAATAACCATGGATGTAAGCCATGGAAGAGAAATCTTTATGAAATGCAGTGAAATTTTTATGAAATGAAGTGCAGTCACTGGAAGCTTTGCCATTAACTTTGCTAGAGTCAGCTTTTCCCTTCTGTTCACTTTCAACTTTCATTTCTTTCTCCAAGCACGGGGATAATACCTGTCCCTTGCTGCCACATGCACCTAACCCAGGCTGGCCAGGCCATCCCTTCCTTTACATCCACAGGTTTATCAGCTTCACCAAACCTGCACCACCACCCTCTTTCCTCCCCGTTGCTTTGCTGAAGGCAAGTGGAACCCAAAGCTGTCCCCAGGCCACCTGCCTGGGATGCAGCCAGATAAAATGAGGCAGGTCTCAGGTCTGAGGCCACACCTGCACCCTGCAGAGATCAGCGTCAGCATTTTGGTGTCTAAGCACCATAAATTAGGAATTTGGCAGTAACACAGCCACCAATTTCATGAGGATTTCAAGCTGTACCACAGCATCACCTGGTGCAGGATATGTTCCCCCATCCTTTGGCAAGATTATGGTCCCCACCTCTCCCTCCCTCCTTCCCTTGCTCCATCCCTCCCATCCTTTTCCCCTGCAGCCAACTGGTTCCAATGTAAGAGCTGACTCACCCTGAGCTGCGTGGATGCTGCATAGTAAAACCTTGATGGATATTAACTATCCTTCTTGGATTTATGCATAGCTTCCAGAAATGCTGGCTTTATCAAACCACTAAAATGGATATAAATTTAAAATAATTTTTTTTTTAATTAGCTCATTTCCCTCTTCAGGACTCAACAATCAACACCTTCCAGAGTATGTCCTAAAATGAAGAAAAAGACATGTTCCATAACTAAGAAAACAGAGGTTATAAATATTGATCAGGTTGGAAAATGAGTAGTTCTTTTGTGTTTGGTACCCATTCTTCAGTGCTGGGTACAGCAAGAGAAAATGCCCCGAAAGACTCTTACCTCAGTAATGATGCTTGTTGTCTAAAATCTAGGAGAGCCCTCAGACTCTCTGAACAGGAGCACATGTTGCTACACATGTACAAAATGCCTGGCTTGGATATTTTATTTAGCTTGGTTTGTTTTCTAGTTTCCATTCAGGCCTTGGAACTGGCCTGTTTTTCACACCTGAGGCTCACAAAAGGTCTGTAGATCAGTGCTAGACACGAGGGAAGGGGCAGGAGATGGCTGGCAGGGGAAGTGATGCCTCCAGAGTCCAAAGGGTAATTATTTATGTAACCAGAACGTCACTCGCTGAAGCAGTGGCTGGAACAACAGGCCAGAGCACTGAGAGCTCCCTCATGCTGAGGGAATGGTGCTCCTCCAACAAGTGTTGCACTGATGGGTGGAATTTCCAAAGCAAATGCAGCCACTGCTCTGCCTCTTGTCCCAGGGGCCTGACCCAGAGCCCGCTGCAGCCAACAGGAGTCTTTCCATCAACTGGAACACACTTGGAATGGAATCTGAGCTACAGACACGCTAGATCTTGTGCACAGAAAAATAATTAGAAAAATTCAGTTGGCTGCCGTTGTTACCAGCTTGCACGTTTGTGGATTTGTCTGGCCGGACACATGGTTAGAAGAAAGAATTAGGACTGCACACAGATCCCCCTAGAGAATTAACTTCCCTTATTCCTATCTGACCAAACCACCAAAGCCAACAAACATCTTGACACCAGACTCCTTACTAAGATGTTTGCTAATCTGCAATGGAAATGGGACTCGAAGGGCCAGATTCCATTGCTGAACAGGAGAGGGAGGATTGGCCACATATCAGGGGAAAAAATCTGTTTGAAGAACTCTAGGTAAATCTATCTTGTCCACAAAAATCTTTCAGCTGGAGATATGCTCAGCCATGTGGGGCTTGGGAGGCTGGGATCCTCACTCCAGCTTGGCCATGAGCTCACTGGGTGATCTGGGCAAGTACCTTTGTTCTGTGTGGCTCATTAGAGGCACTGGAATTATTCCACAATTAGATGTTCCTGGCAGTCCAGATGTTTCACAGCTATTGGATTTCTTTTTTCCTTCACACTTCTGGGCACTCTATAGAGAAATCTTGCATAACAGAGACTCTGGAGGCACAAGTCAGAAGTAAATCCTGGTGTCGGAGTGTCTCCAAGCCTTTCCTACAAACCTGATACTTCTGCTGACACATCTTTTGCTGATGCCCAGTTTTCCATCCGCTTAACCTCTTTTTGTCCATCTACTGGGTGAAATGGTTTCTTGCTGAAGAAGAGGGTTAATGTATGATGAAATAATGCGGATGCTGGGGAAGCAGCCCTGAGTCAGAGGGCTGTGGGAGTGTGTTACTCACTGCGAGCACAGCCTGACTTCTGTCTGTGCTCTTCCTCGCTTAGGATCGAGCTGGACATGAGCCAGCATATCTGCACTGCAATTAATGGAGGCTCACCTACTCATGCTAGACTTGGGTTTGCCCCAGTGTTTACATGGCTGGTAAAGATCCAGTTGCCTTTTTCTCTGCACTTGAGCTTTGACAAATCACAGTCAAGAGAAATATTAATCTGAAATGTGTGTACTGAACCTTTGATCGCCTTGAGCCAATGAGAAGCTGTGATTAATTTTAATCCTTTAAATTCTCAAATGCAAATCCAGAAATCTGAATTAATATATTTTGCTGGCATCAGTAGAGGATTGTGAAACAGGAAATTAAGAGCACAATAACTTAAACAAAAGCTTATGAAGAAATAATGACAGTGGTATGGGTAATGAGTCAGAGCGAAGGCTGGGCTGCTCAGAGAAGCCTTTAAGAGTGGGGTACCAGTTTGGTGGGATTTGGGGACCTATTGCCCCTTAAGTTTCTGGGAAATTCCAGCCTAAAGCTGTTGCCAACATTTTATTGCAAGTTTATATCTTCACAGTAAAAATTCTTAGTAAAATTAGCTTTCCTCTGACCTTGTGCTGAGTCCCAGCAAGGGCCTTTGCCTATGGGTATTCCTGGAGTCTGTTGTCTTTCAGCAAGGACTGATTTGTGTTGCATGGGGGGAGTGGAGGTGGCCTCCATCACCACAGCAAGAGATGCTGCAGTTTAATTGCTTCTTGTTTCTGATACTGGGCAGCAGCCTCACAAAATGCAAGACGTAAAATGTATCTGGTGGTTTTGATCCTATAAACTTGGGTTATGCATTGTCAGTTTATCTCTAGTGTCATTCATCATATGAAAAAGTGACATAAGTATTATTTATACATGATGGTTACCCTACTAAATTACTTGCAAAGATTTAATAGGTGATAGATGTTTCCATGAGGAACAGGTGTCACAAGTGAGTACAGTCATATGAGCAATAAATAACGAGTCATAAAAGACTAACTCAGTAACAACAGATTAATCATCATTAGCCCTCTCTGGAATATTTATAATTGGAATCAGTTCATTAATTTTCTGCCTACAAGCACCAACAGGTTAACCAGCCACTTGTATTACTGAGCTACACCTCTGGAGGCCTAATCCCGATGCTGTTTGCAATCCCATGGGACTGGAAATGACCTTGCTCCAAACTCTGTGAGCTGGTGCTCCTGGTGCTCTGTACTGGGCTCCTCCGTGGCTACCACAGGCAGGGGACGTCATCCCACTAACGCAGTCCTAAAAATACCCAAAATATTGACTGGCCTGTGCGCTAGTCGGGTCCGGGGGGAATGAGTTTGGGAGTCTGTAATGTCTCTGTTTCTCATGCTGCCAGTCTCCGCTGTCTGTAGGAGTCTGGGATTATGTCTGAGCCTGTGGAGCTGAGGAACTGTGTGTGTGTGTGAGTGAGTGAGTGTGTGTGAGCCACTGCCGGAAATTCAGCATCTGGAATCCATTGTGCCACAGTCATCCTGAGCTGAGCTGGAAGCCAGAAGAGTTTCAGACTGCATGGGCGCATTTTCTTCCTCCGTGCTTGTGGGATTTTTAAAGCGCGGAGAAAAAAAAAATCCAAATCCCAGCATCTCTAATCCTCAGACTTCACATTCTCTGGTTTTAAGGGTCAAATTGTGACCCTTGCACAGGAGCCAGAGGAATCTTCTTTCTCCTGCCCTTTCAAACAGCACCCACCATTCCCAGGACCACCGTGCCCACAAAAGCCAGCCTTGGAGAGCGCTAGCCAGAGCTCCTCACTGCCTGGGAAGGATGTGCAGCTTGATTTCACCTCTTTACACTGCTCATACGGTGATTAACAGACCACAGAGGAGGAGGAAAATGACCCTTCCAGAATCCCATGTCTACCTCTGTACTAGGCATCATCCCTGTGCTGTCTGCCTCCTCGTTCCCTCGGGGGAATGCACACCAGAAGGAAGGATGGGGAGCAGAGGGAGGAAGGTGGCAGAAAGGGTGGGTGTGGGCTGCATTGTGCCGATCCTCATGAAGGGCCCTAGGGACCCTCAGTTTATCCCAGAGACCATGCCAGCTCTCCTCTGCCCCCAGAATGCCAGCAGCATGAGGATTTTTACCCCTTTGGCATTGCTGAGCTAAGTTTTGCTCTATTTTAGAGAAAAGTTTCTCTCTGAGGTTTTCAGAGGCTGGAACTTGACACCTCCGTGCTGCAGGAGGCAGGAGCCAGAGCCTGGATTCAACAGCCAGGCCCAGAGGCTGGAGCAAACAACAGGACACTGGGACAGGAGCTGGAGCATCACCCGCTATGGCTCAGTCTGTGATATCTGGAGGGCTAAAGAACAGCTGCTGTCTCCGTGGCACATCCTGCAGGGGTCTGCAGTGATATAAATGTCGGAATAAATAATTCACCCTTTGGCACAGCCCCCTCCTGGGGAATGCCACAATTTGTGGTGCAGTTAGTTGGATTCTTTGCCTGTTGTTGGCTGTTCCAGAACCACACTGCTCAGATGGTGCCTGGTTCCAAGCCTGGACTGGTCTATGGTTGCTTAACCTCATCTGTTCCCCTGCCAAAATTGCTGTTAAATAGCTCTTCTCTCTCACAGGCATTATCTTTCCAAGTATTTATAGAAAGCAATCAATGTCCATTCTCACTTGAGTAGACAGAGGATGTCACTTCTCAAAATCTGTCTTTGAGGAACTCCCCAAGTGACGGGGGCAGTCAATAGTTCCTTTTTCTGCTGCTGATTTGGTATTTCCCTTTTCCACGCAAAATCAATGTTTTCTCTTTAGCTGGGGAAATTATTTTATCAACAGTTCCTTATCCCCTTTCCCCCAGTTTCTTTGATTTTCCTGGTGATGTCTAACCAAAGCCTTTACTGAAATCTTGGTGAGATCTACCACATTCCTGTTCTTTAGGAAATGAGATATCAAGGAAAGATTCTGAGAGTATAACTGGTGTTACCTTTGATAACTTGCAATAGAGGTTCATCCTGTTTTTCTACATCTGAATATGGAATGAGACTTCAGGCAGATTCAGGTGCTATATTGGTTATTCCATGTATGGAATGCAGTGATTAAAGGTAGAGATTTGAAGGAGATAGATGTGGGCATCTTTCAGAAGACATAAAGCATCATGAAATTAGGTTTGAAGCAAAATGAAAATGCTTTGGTTGTTAAATTTAAGAAAATCCTTCATTCTGTTGGCTTGTAAGGAAAAAAATCTGTGTTTCTTCTTTTGGATTTTCTTTTGATGCGTGGCACATGTCAAGATATGTGAGTCTTGACGGGGTGTATGAAATTGTAGATCAGATAAAGGAAACCCTCCCCTAAAATCCATTATTTCTGCCTTTCTCATACTTTCTGGTCATGTTTCCTTCCCCTCTCTCGTGAACTGCCAAGCTGGGGGGTTTGGTGCCAGCTGGTGGAGAGCAAGGAGGACTGCTGCAATGGAAAACATAAATGCTGTCGCTTCAGAACAGTAAAATAAGCAGCAGGAGCCTCTGCCCATGTCTGATGAGCCTCTGGGGGTGGAAAGGACGTGATCTGCCCATCACTGATCGGAGCTGCCTTGTGCCAAAGAGATGGGAGAGATTCAGATTCAAAACCCCAGGAACCATGTTGGGTTCAGTGTGGAACTTGGAGAGCTCAGCCCAGTTTTGCCAGCCTGGTGTAAGTGACCTGGGAATGTCTTTCGTGTCTCTCGCATTCTGCTCTCCGTGCTGGTCACTGTGGACATCCCCTAAAGCAAATCACTGCTGTGAAACATGACAGCCCCACACAGCCCAAACAGCTCTTTCTGTGCAGGCACAAACCAAGGTTTGCTCCTGTGTCCTCTTGTGAACATTTTAGATGTCATAAGAAACCAAATAGTGCCCTAATACAATCCTGTACTTTATTGCCTTAAAACCCCGCAGCTGTAGGAGTAAAAGTCATCCGCTCTCCCTCCCCACCCTCACGACCCCAAACTGACTTAGTGATTCAAATACTCCTGAGCTATCAGCTCCCTTGATCCTGCCACAGAATTTATGCCAAACTCCAGCCAGCAAGTGATCACTGACGGAGGCTTGAACTGAGAAAACAAATAAACCCTGGTGCATTCTGAAGCAATACAGATTTTCACTGTATATGAGCCTTGACAACATACATTATGTCTGCATTCAGCAACAAATCTGTTATCTCCTGGCCTCAAAAATATGCCACAGATGCAAGTTACAGAAAAACAGCTGCTACAAAAAGGGGATGTGTAAGTAGTTACCATAAAAAAAATCCACAAACCTAAACAAATGTGAACTACTATAATGTCTCACTGCTTACCACAACAGAGAAAGCAAGTCTGGTTTAGAGGGGAAATGATGCAAAGCACCGATCTCCAAATCAGAAACATCCCAGCAAGACCTCCCATAGCAACAAAAGGATTAAAAATAACAGAGAGAAAACAGGACAGGGCAGCCAGCATTACCTGGGCTGCATATTCAATTTAGAATCCCTCACTGTTAAGCTGAAAACATTCACTGTTGTGCTGAAAAACATTTACAAACCACCTCCACGCAGGCACTGTCAGGAGTGGCACTGCAGTTGTGGTGCCTCCAGTATCACTGCTGTGCTTATCACAGGCTGATTACATCACATTGAGGTCTCCTAGATATGGTCTTCAGTGCACAACCCCAATTACTAAAAACCCCAAATTCTAATCAACCATATAGTTATGGTTTAGGAGAAGGAGCTAGATCTGAAGCTGAAAAGCTGTGGATTTTAATTTGGCCCCTAGGAATATTGCCTGCTGCAGGGTCAGGCAGGGGTTATTGAGTTACGTGAACTGCCATGTGACTATGGGGCTAGAAATGAAGCGGGCCCTCAAGCACAGAGAAACTGGCCATTTCTCAATTATAGGCTCAGTCTTTGAGCAGCTTCAATGGATGTGGTCAGCTCTTGGCCATGAAATGTTGATGGAAAAAAATGCAGTGGACGAGCTCTTTGACTCTACCTGGTAAATGACAGATCTTCAAAGCAGGATAAGAACTGGACTGTACAGGAATTAATTAAGAATCAATATACAACAGATGGTGTATTCTGAGCTCTGGGTCTTAAAATCTTAAAATGTAGCCAGCTACTTGTACTCTTGGCTTTTATATTTTCTTTAATTACTTCAAACTTTGTCTCTTAATAGACATTTCTGTTACAAGCTACTACAGGGGCTTCCCAGCTCCATTCCTGGTGTGGCAGTAGGATCTCAGACTATATTTGGATACTGGAATTTCAGGGTTGAAACTATTCACTAATTATTATTTTGGCCTCTGCAGTGGCATATCGGGCTCCAACATCTTGGCTTCTTCCACTTCAGAAATCAGAGTGTCTGCCTCCCAGCCATGTAATGTTTATGTGCCGAGGAGCTTTCTGCCCAAGACTTTGTGGGCACATGAAGTTTACAAAATGTAAAGAATAAAATTCCATTTAGCATTTTCTCCTGCCTGTCTACCACGCTGTGCCTCTGTAATTGGTGAGCTCTTTGCCATATAAAAAGAAGAGCTTATGAAAATTCAGAGGAAAACCTCCCCAATTCCCTAAAGAACCAAAAATGGGAACAACATATTCTGAAAGTTCATCCTCAGCAGCCAAACTCTGATCCAACACAGATGTAGTTGAATATTGTAGATGGAGAAGATTATCATTTTATATATTGTTTCTCTTGCTTTATCATTCTCTACATTTTTATGGGCTGGCCACATCTTGCTTCATGTACGAATATAAACACGTATGTGAATGAACACTGTTGTGCAAAGTCTTTTTCTGATACCAGGAATGGGAAGTTTTCATCCCAGGGTTAGCTTACAGCATACTGAAACCCGCACGCTTTTGATTCCTGGGCATTATACTATTTCCTGATAATAAAAGTATGCAACCCCAGTTTATTGCTCTCCATTTAACAAAGGAAATCAGTGTTTATTTTGTATGTCTGAAAAGTACAAACTCAATTAAAGGAATGACCAATGAAATACTGACTCAGGAGCTTGTACACTCATTTAATCACACGTGTGGGAGAAACCCCCCCTGGAAGACTGATTGTGCTCCCCATCAAGAACAATGTCAAAACCCATTACCTTCAACAGGAACAAAAACTGGCTGAATCTCCAAATGCTCCAAGGCCTCTCCAGGCTTGGACTTGGCAAGAAAATTCCAGCATCTGCTGCGGGATCCTGACTTCTGCTGTGCACGCAGAAATGCTCTGTCCAGAAGAGCCCACATCTACAAGGACCCCCTGCTGCAAAGGGCAGCCGGCTGGATCCGGGTACACAGCAGAGAATAGCTTGGATCCCACAAAGAATTCATCCATCCCTGTGGTATTAATTTTACTGTCCTTGAGCAATGTACAAGCATGGGCAAAGGTCACAACTGAAAATGGCCAGTCCTGCCTTGTAACGCTGAAGGGGGATGGCAATTTGGTTGTGTATTTCCCATGCATAAATATGACAAGTTACAAAACTCCCTAATGTCAATTATTTTGAGTATTACTGACAAATTTTAACCAGGCCTCACTCTAGCAGCTCTTTGTCTGATTTTTAACACATGAAAAATAGAAGTTTTTTTGCTGGGACCGTCTGCATCTTCAACACCATCACTGGTAAAGCTGGAGTCACTGACAAAATTTTTCAGTTGTGTCATTTTCAGTGTGATTTGGGCACAACCCAAATGAATGAAAAAGACATAAGGAAGGGAAAAAAACCCCACTGGGCGTTATAACAGTAAGAGTGACCTGTTCACTTCCCTACTACAGATGACTTATGTAATTTGATGGTCAAGCCTCTTGAAACTACGCAACATACTCTGTTTTTCAATTTCATGGACAGTGATGTAACTCCAAAACAAGCAATGATTAATGAAATATCATTCGTCCCACCCAAAGCAAGAAATGTCACACTGTTCCAAGCTTTGCTATTACACTGAAAATGTCTAATAAAATGTCTCTAGAAGAGCTTCAGCAGCGCTGTTTCTGTCCCAGGCACGGCAGCTGGTCTTCTCTGCCACAGAAAATTCCATGTGATATGGTAGAGATGCTCTAGGTACATCTGGAGAATGATTCAAGTGGTTACAATTGGGTAAATGGTTCCTTGCTCAATATCTTCAGTCATTGTATCTGCTAGCTTCTGTGTTTTCTTTAAAAACCAACATTATTGGGTTATCTCATGCAAGGCCACAGCTGAAAAGGAGTATCAGAAGAGAAAATACATGAATTTGGAAATGTCTCGTTGTGGAAATGTGACTCTGTCATGTCTCATGCATCAAAGGCTTCCTCCTGCCTGACTGCTCTGGGAGGGGTGCATGAACCCCACACCAGGAATTCACACGGAAACCTCAGAATTTCAGATAGACTTGTTCGCTGCTCAGCTTCATCATCTCTCATCCTCATTAAAGTAAAAGTATCATATAAACCAGGAAATCACTCAGTAAAGCTTCCTCTACATTAACCCACACTGATGGAGTGAGAGATGAAAAAGAAAAGGAGAAGGCTAAAGAAAGGCACACCAAATGCAGAGGCAAAGCTGCCGTGTGAAATGTGTCTGCCTCCAGGGTCACGCAAATCAACAGCAGATGTTTGAGATAACCTCTTGTGGCTGGAACTTGACATGTCAAGGAGCAGTTCTGCCCTACAGACCTTCAGTTCGTCCCCCTTAGGAGGGTAACAGGAGATCTTTCTGTCATCCAGTGGAATTTCTCTTCTACCATGATGCTAACTCTGGTAATTCGAGACATATCAGCCTCTGAAACTGATATATATCAAGGGGCTGCAAGAGGTAGGAATCCCTCCAAGCTCTGATACTATTTTGGGGATTTATTGGGACACTTCCATGGGGGAAAAAACTGTGCTGAATTGTTCACAGCAACCCACATTCCCTGAGGTCTGCAGCAAGTGGTGTCCTGGGCTACTGTTGTGCCAAGAACTAGTGGGATTTGGGGTGAATGGGCCTCACATACACAAGATTGATCTCTCTGTTGGTGTCCTGGCTCTCCTTGCAGGTACTAAAACTACAAAAATGGTTTTTTAAGGAGGCAGTTGGGTTCTAATCCCTCACAGCAGAGCAAATGTGACATGAATGAAGCTGGCGAAAAAGCTTTGCACAAGCTCAGTCACTCAGCAAGTTACTGGGATGAATACTTTGTCACCAAGAAGTGGCAATTAATTCTTCGCCCGGGGGATCTCTGTTCTCTCTTCCTCCAGGCAAAAAAGTTTATATTCTGGTATTCCTGCAAAGTGCATTGTAGGGACATGACAGAAACAAGAGAGCTATCTTGGATTTGATTAACCCTCATATAATGAAGGCATGGAAAAAATAATGCCCAATAAAGGTGAAACTGAAGAGTTTTGAATTTCTTCAGCATCTTCATCTTTCTAGAAATAGTTCATCATTTTCACTCAGCTGCAAGGGGCAGCCCGAGGGCGGTGGGCTGGCAAGCAGGAATGTTCCTTTGGTAAGATCACCACTGAAAGAAACCCAGTTGAATCAATTCACCTGAACTGCAGCAATAACCTGGGCACACCAAAGAGCCAAACTGAGTCTTGAGGTCTGTTCTTAACTAATCCATATTTTATCACATTGCTGCACTGTAGACAAAGGATAAGGCTTCCCTCACCCTCCACCATCACGTCTTTAACACCGCGACACACATGAGTCTAAAATACCTGTATCCCCCTCAGTAATTTTAATCAATTTTTTCCTTAAGAGGTTGAGTTTCCTAGTTATTCTCCTCCCTGCTTAACAAAAAATACTCTAGTAAGGAAGAAAATGCTCCTGCTTATAATGAAAACCACATTATGGCAGAGCCCTGGGGACTGGCTGGGGGAGGTGGAGGCAAGGGGGCTCCCTGGCTCTGCTCAAAAGTATGATCCAATAAGTCATTTCCAGGGTAAACACATAAATCTGTCCATCTTGAACAGAATCCAAACAATCAGAAGTATTCCCCTTGCCTTATTCAAAACATCTCTGCTGCTACTGAGGAAATAAAAGGAGGATAAAAACAAACACTCTTTGGTGGAAGCTGAAAAAGAAAACATTCAGTGTAAATGTTCAGATGGCCACTGACTAACTTTGCTCAGAGGTAAAGTTCTGGCTGCTGCTGATGCTCCCTGCCTCACTGGTGGTGTCATGCATGCCCTGATGTTGTGCAGAGCGCTAGGATGAGATGTTAGGACGGATGCCCCAGAGAAAAGAAAAAGTGGGATGTGAAAGAAAAAAAAATCAACAGTTCTTCCCCTGCAGCAAATACGGTTTAGCTAATGTGCAAGTCTGGATTTGTACAGAAAGCAGAACCCACAACAGCAGCCTGTTCTCATCAGTGTGCCCTGCTGGGGAAGTGTAAGACTGGCTCAGCTGAATGGTAAAGACCAAGGAGAAAATCCTTTTTATGAGGGTCAAAACTGTTTGCAATCTGCAGTGTCAAATTAAAAACCCAAATCTGATAGAGTTGCAGTGCAAAGAAAAACTATTGCGCTGTCATAATCCAAGCTCTCCCACTCCCAAAATCTAGCTCTGTGTGTAATGTCATTGAAGAAATCACAATCGGCTACAATTAGTGTCAGGTATGGCTCACCCTGCTGTAAACCAGTGTCTCTCTGAGGAGCTTTTCAGACCTAGTGCTATTGTCTGCTATCTTGTTTAAAGCATTGTCCTCGTTGTTATCTTGAACACCTTCTTCTGCGAAGGCAGTGATGTTCTTAGAGAGCTGGAGTCACAACGAAACACCAGGTGTTACGGAGGTGTTTCCATCTAGGTAGTGATTCCAAGTGAGCATTTAAAAATGGTGATACTTGGAATCACCTCTCTAGCGATCTTCTAAGATTCATTTCTGCTGCAGAATCCTAAAACTGCCCAGTTTCCTTCTGAGGTGATACAAACAATTCTAAGTTTTCTACTTTAGGTCTTCATTAGAAACACTGGGAACAAAACACAATGTTCAGCTTTAGCTCTTTCCCAAATTGTGCTATTCAGTTATTTTCCTTGGAGGCCCTGTCTTTAACCTCTGCCATTAGTTTAGCCCAGCTACACTTTGAGTTAGTTTGTTTAGACAGGTTTATAACCCAGTAAAAGGTGAGCCAGGTTCCCTGAATTACGGCTGTAGATAGCACAAAGGCAAACAAGTCATGGCCAGTAGAAGGCAGGAAGATGCCACCAGTCAGTTCATCCTTTCTGTGTAACCAGCTGGATCCTGCCCTGAGGATCTACATGCAGCTACAGGTAATTTTTCAGCAAACACACACAGGAGACTGAATATCTCTGTGGGTCTTTTACAACTCTTGGGTAGCTGCAGGCTTGTATTTCCATCTGGTCAATTCTACTCATCAGTCCAAATCTGTCAATATTAATGTAAATTGGCTAGCTAGAAGATTGTTTGGACTTTCTCTAGGTTATATTTTCCCTGCCTCTTGCTCAGCTGACGCCACTCTTGAGCTTATATTTCTTGCAGGAGGTTATGAAATGTGGTTCCCGAAAGCGCAAGGTCTGACGCTACAACATGAATGGGTCATTTCTGTCTTGGTACAGCCCCTTCCCACATTAGCTCAGATGGATGTGTCACTGAGACACACATGATCCCATCACTCGACTGTTTCTACACACAGGGCAGACAGCAGAGTGAGTAGTACGGAAGGAATTAAATTTTTTATGTCACTCCCTTCACTGGAGAGAATGTTTAGAGACATTATTGGCATAATCATACGGAGTGTTTTCCAGACTAGATTTCACCAAAAGACTTCGAAACAATTTAAGGACATAGCTTTACTATTTAGATGATTTTGCAAGGAACGGATTAATTCAGCTTTGCATTAGAGCTGAAGAAACTTCTAGCAAGAGTAGAATAAAGCTCAACGCATTTTGTGCAGATGGATCCTCATTATCTGAACTCATATGGCTCCTGCAGAAGGTGTCAGGGAAATGGTCACTGGTGGGAACCAGAAAGTTGAATCTGTTCTCATACATCAAGAAGGAAAGAGACAGATCACCCACACAAGGAAGAGCTGGAGGGCAATTGGGGCACTTGAAGAAGGTGTGGGATGGGTTTGGCTGGTAGTGAATGGATATGTTCTGTACAAACATCTGGGAGAGGGTTCACAGCTATTCTGGCAGAGGGAACTCTTCCTTGTCTCAGATACACATATCAGGTCAGAGAGACATATTGGGCACCTGCTTTATCATCTGATCATCTTTCATCTCAGCTCAGTCGTGGGTGGATTTGATGTTTCAGTGGGGTTTATTTCCCAAAGGACATCCTTTCCTCCTTGATTGTGCTCTTCCTATGTGTAACTTGAAACGTGGCTACCAAGGGCTGAAAGTGCTGCTGAGTTGCTTTTAGAGGCTCAGGACTTAAATTCCCAAGTTGCCTAAGCACAAGGCATTATAAAACCAAGGAAACTGGTACTCAGGTATTTTTGATGATCTGGGCTTTAGTGACTTACCTACATTTATATAAAAAAAATCAATGATGGAGCATGAGATTTAAATAGGATCTGCTAAAGCCCATTTAACCCTTCAACCATCTTCCCCTGGTCTAACTGGTGCTCTAGAGCTAAATGAAAATGCCACAAGCTTAGTTCTAGAGTTCACCTTGGAGACACTCCTAAGTAGAAAGCAGACTCGATAGGTATTTCATGTGCCTGAAGGGGAACATTGTGCTTTCACAGCACTTTGTGAAGGTCAGGAAATCAGCTGCTCAGAGCCTGTTCTGAACGGTTTGCAGACTGGGAACTCCAATATCTGGGCTAGAGGGATTGTGCTTCAAAGTAACGTCATGAGGAGTGGGGGGTCTCTTGTAAAATTGGGCTCCTACTCTGCATCCACTGATACTTCTTGTCTTGGTGAAAATTGCTGTAATATTTCTGAGGTGACTGCTGAAACTCTGCGTGCAGCTGCTGACAGTGGGGTGCTGGGGGATATAATGCATGTGCTAAGCCATTTTGTTGGAAGCTTTTTAGATATCCAAATTCAGCCTGGAGAAGGAAATGATTTCTCCTGAAGATACCTTCCTTTTGATGCCTTGCTCTCCCAACGGCGTTCTTCTGATGCCTCACTTTGTGGAAGGAAGCAGAAAGGCTGGTTGCAAACAGTGAGGATACTGCTTTACCACAAAAGACCTCGTAAAATATCTGTGGGTTTAGTTTCATTTTGAGCAGGATTAAAACCCAACTTCTTTCTTTTCCTGAATCAAAACACAGAAAGCAGAGGAACCACAAATACTGGAAATAAACATTTTCATAAAATCAGAGGCTGAACTTTTCCTTATAGTGTTATTATTCTAACAATAATGCCCAAATAAAACACAACCAACTGGCAAACAATACATCAATCTAAACACATCAGTCTAAAAGGGAAAATTAAACTAATATTGGTTGATAGTTTCTTTTGCATCTAACTGTTCTACTAGAACCATTAAATCTTGGTTATCTTAGGATGGCTAATTTGTTTTTGAAAGAAATCTCCGTCCGTGTAATATGTTTTGTTAAATCTAAGCCAAATTTAGTAGAAAGGAATTGTATTTTTGCCTACCAGAAAAGGATATATTTCCTGCTAATTTTGCAGACCTGCCTTTTAATTTTCTGCCCAGTGAACAGTGCTCCGATGCATTAAAAGATGGACCATGTCAGTCATTAGTGAAACCCCGTCTAAGTTGTCAGTAAATGCTATTTATGAAACGTGGTCCTGTAATAAAAAGGGAACAACAGCTGGATGTAGCTTATCCAGGGAATACTTCTTAATTCTTTCTGTTGCCAAGAGGCCAAAGCTTCTATGGCATTTTGACACTGTTTCACTAGCAATGCACATCACAGGACAGTAGGAACAGGAATTGCTCCTTTACTTTTGTTGGCTGCAAAAAAAGCATTCAGTCTCCTCTTGAATGTGTTTTCTCAAGTGTAGAATAACACACCAGCAAGAATTGCAAGGTAAGAAGAGTCTTCAAAAGCAAAATCTGTAAAGGGTAGGCCCTACCTGACTAGATCATCTAAGAGACTTCTTGTATGGAAAAATGAAATATTTCATTGCCTTTGGTTTTCAAGTGTGATCTGAGAGGTGAGAGAAGGACTGTTGTGATTGGGACAGAGACACTACAGGTGCTCCATCCTCAGCATCACACACTGACTCTGGCTTTCTCTGGGGCCTTTGGTAAGTCCTTTATCTCATGAGAAGGAATAAGAATATCTATTTATCACTATATTTTTCTCCCCAGAAGATGTTTTGCCCTCTTAAAACCAAATGCAAATGTTGACTTGTAGGTGCTGTGGATAATCTGTTTTACAGCACTGCTCATTAAGAGCCCCAGGCACAGATCTGAGATTGCAGCCGTAACAGGCAGCCCTTGCCCCAACCCCAAAGTGCATTTACTGCCCCCAGCACCATCCTTCTGTGCTAGGGAACTTCCAGCAATAAAGACTTGCTTTCTTAGGAATTTTCCTAGCAGCTGGTTGCTTTTCTAAGGAAAAGTGACAGATATGAGCATAAGCAGACACACAGGTACTGGATGCAAATTATCAGTGGGAAAAGATTCCCTGAGGCCGAGTTAGCCTTGGATACAGCCAGTGACCACCTGGCCTGGACCTGATAAGAAGCAATTAAACCCAAGAATCCACCAGTTTGAATAAGAAAGGAAGAAATAGGCTTCATCTATTCATCCTCACCTATTTTGACTCAAGGGATAATCCAGAGAGCAGCCTTAGGGCCAGGCTCAGGACCTGCAAAGCCACACCCAGGTGGTTGGTGCAGTAGGTACAGCCCATGTACCACTGCTGCTCTTGAACACGCCCACGAGAGCTGCTCCATTCTGAGCCAGTTTACAGAAAGGCCTGAGGGATGCAACACTGACAAATGCAGTTTATGCTTCCAAAAGCTCAGATTTCATCCTAAGTCCTCCAACCATCTCAATGGAAAATAGAACTAAGGTTCCTGAAGCAGCTGTGTAGTTGGGATCTTTCCTCAAAAAGCTGATAGTCTCCACCTGTGAATTAATTCAGCTGCTGTAGGTCAGGTAAATCACTCTGTTGTGTGGCTGAACTTCTCTTATTCATGGGTGACTTTTGGCTATATTTTATTTATTTATGTAGTCATCACCACTTGTACCTGACTGGTTATGCCTATGAAGGAGAAATGTTTCTTTTGTTGTTGGGCCTTTGTTTCGTGGGATTTTTTTTGTATGTTTAAAATCCATCAATTTAAAGGATAAGAAAGAAACTTAAGTTGGTTAAGTATTAGCAGGCACCAGGTTCAAGGCAGTGAATAAGCTGTGATTTACACCATTAACAGAGTACAGAGCAGAAGATTTAGTATTGGGTTTTGTATTTTGCTAGTCAGAAAAATAACCAAAATAATATTTATTTCTGTTCATGGAAATTTATAGGAGCTCTGTCCCTAGGAGGAAAGATGTGCTCTATTCAGAGTTGTGCTTTTTCCCAGCCTATCTGGAAAAAATATCTTCATGTAGGCTGTAATAATTGAAGCACAAGCTATTTATGCATTGATGGGTATTTCTGACTTGAAACATTTGACAGGCTCTATGTTAAATATCTGGTTTCAGTTTCTAAATGTTTATCTCAAAGCCTCTCTTTCCCCTGCGCCTTATTAAAAGAAAGGCTGTAAGAAAGGAAATGAGGAAACTTGAAAGTTAAAAATATTCTAGGAACATGTAGGAAGCCTTCCATTGTATCAGCTCTCCCTGCCCTCTTATTAGGGCATTGAATTTGCTATATTAACTCTATTGATCAATTAGTTTGTGTTTCTTTAAAAATGGTAAATGCATCTAGGACTTTTTAAGGAAGAAATTGGCATTAAGGATGGAGCTCCCAAAGATACCAGAATCAGACTTTGCTAAAGCTTTATTTACTTCACAATATTTGCCTCTGCAGTTGATGAGGATGTGTTTAATGGGCTGAAAGTAAGAAGCAATTGCTTCAACTGTGTCTATCTGAAGAAAACTTTGTCAGAAACCACCTTCCAAAGGCAAAAAATAAACCCCTGACCTATTCAGGAGGAGCACCAGGCTGCCTGGTGTGGTTTGTGGCGGGAAGCTGTCTCTTACAGGCAGGGCCTGGCTCAGGTTGGTGCCTTTGCTGTCGAGTCTCAGTGATGATGCCAAATGTGTGAGCAGGAACCCTGTGCTTCTGGAGCTGGTGTCTGCAGGAAGGCATAGAAAGGTGGGCCTGAACCTCTCAGAGTCTCTGAAGATCCCACAGTGTCTTTCAAAAGAGGACAGAACTTAGTGCTAAGGCTTTAATCAGGTTCTTCCCATCAGATGGTGCAATGAGGGGATGAGGCTGATGCCTGCTGTTTTTGCAGAGGATGCTCCAGGTGCCAGCAGCACATTCAGGGAGCACTCCAAGATATGCCCTTACACTGCACACAGCCATGAGCAGGCTTGGATATCCCTGATGGCCGCAGAGCTGGACAAAATTTGTCTCGTTTGCAGTGTTAATGCAATGATTTGATTTGAGAGACACCATAAGCTCAACGGACCTTCTAGTTCACACACTTACTGTCTCCTTGGAGCTGCTGGGCTGCCTGGACAACAGCAGAAACTGAGCTATTTAACATCAGGAACGTGCAGCATCCCAACTCCTGCCTCCCAGGATGGGTGGTAAAAGCCCTGGTGGTGCTTTGCCATCCCCTGGCTCTGTACTGTAAGAACTTTCAAAAACAATGAAAATGGTGCACCTACATAACCTGTCTGCTTAATGTGATCAGCATAATGCTGCCGATTCTCGCAAAGCTGAAGGTAAGGATAAAGCCTTGCATTAGACCTGGTGGGATTCTCTGCTGTTCTTCAATAACCCGGCAAATCTGGGGGTGTAGAAACACAAGTAACTGCAATATTTTGTTACCCTTCATACAGCTGTGCTTAGTTGTTGACAACACGACTTGGGAGAAAGCAGATGGTTTTGCAGTCCAGAAGTCTGGAATTCATTAGTGGAAATTTTCAGACGTGGGTTGGTTTTTTTTTTGGTTTTTTTAAATTATTTTTTGGCTTAGCTACAAAAAGTCAAAACAAACAGAGCTGAAAATTCATCATGAGGGGTGTTAAAGGGTTTCTTTGCTCTCTTTCACCAAAGACGTGCCTGGACAGGAAAATCACTTGGAAATTACTTTTTCCTGGTTTGCTTTATTTATGACGGCAAACCCTTTCCTGAGAAGAGGAGCTGTTAAGAGCTTCTCTGGAATTCAGGTTTATTTGGAGAACACCAACTAAAGCCTGCAGTTGTACTAACCTCAGAAAGGAAAGGGGAGGAGACAGAGAAGTGACATTAATTTATTCACTGAAGAGTTCAAACTGTGCAGTTCTTCCCCTCCAAGGAACTTTTTCTCCTGCTCACAAATAGAAACTACACAGCAAATGTTAACCTGTGACATCCTGACTCAAGACAGGAGAGGATTGGTTTAAGTTTGTTTTCTAGGCACTAGTGAGAGCAGGCTGCAGCATTTCAATACTGCAGCTGCCTGGAAGAAGATGGAGGTGGAATTTGTTTGGCAGAAGTAAAAAATTCTTTGCCTGAGTAAAAGCACAGGAGTGCTGAGCCCTCCTGAGGCAGGCACCAGCCCTGCTGCTGGTCTGGCAGTGCTCTTGGCCAGGTTCTCCTCTGAGCTCTCCCTTCTTAGGGTCTCATATCTGTTTCTTCCACTTTGTAGGTTTTTCATCCGTTCCACCATCTAGATTTGTTGCTCCAGGCTCCCCCTCTTTACGGGGACAGTGGCATTGTCTCAGCTCCTGGCAGCTTCTTTCTAGAGCGTTTTCCACAAGATCCTGTGCTCCAAGCCTGCCCCAGGATCCACCCTTCCCTGCTATTCTACTTCCCATTATCCTTCAGACAACAAATATTTCCTATCTCCTTACACTCCTCTGATGCTGAGCTCTGGGAGGGCCTGGGCCCTGGTCCAGGGCCAACAGCTTTCTGACAAGCACAAGCAACACCGTAACAAATAATGTGGCTTTGGAGAGCCGCCTTTCCATAAGGAAAGGGGAGGTGGAGAGTGAAAACAGGCATGTGAAACCTCTCCTGCTAAAATCTCTCAGCACACGCTGTGGATCTGCTACAAAGGATGTTTCAACATGAGCTTCTGGAGCCTGTGCTGCTCATGGTTTACACACACCTTGTAAAGTCTGGGAAAGCCTTTAAGCCTTAGGTAAATACAGGTTAACAAAACTGTGTTGCCTGGGACTTCTGAAGTGCTAGATAAATATCTCTGGAAGTGGGGGGATTGGTTGTTTTAAAAAAAAAAAATTAAAAATCCCTGTTTCTGCTTCTCGTTCTTGGTCCTCTTGGATTTCCAAGTTGAGTTGGGTGTTACCCTCCCATGCAGACAGGGAAGCAGATTTGGTGTGTCACAGCAGCCTTGAAGCAGAAGTGATGTCATAAGAAAGCTTTGCCCTAGTCCAGACAGGATGATGACTCTCTCCTGTTGGGCTGAGGACTGGCTAAGCCCCTGGCAGCCCTCCTCTCAAATCTAATACGTGGATAAGGTGCTGCAGCTGGTTATTTAACATCTGTGCTCCTTGCACTCAGCCAGCCAGTAAACAATGTGACTAAGACAGTGAAACTGGAATTTTTTTTCTGTAAACTGTAATGTGTAATTATGGCAGATGATAATCCCCCATTTCTTGGAAAAGGGAAAGACTTCTCTCTCGGATTTTCTTAGCATGACACCATTCCGGAAGCAAATGACCTTTCACAGAAGTCATTGCAAAGCTAAAGTAGCAAATTTCTGGTCCTTGGTGCCAAGGATGCTGGTTCTTGTGAACTGACATGCTTCCCTTTGGTTTCCAGCATGGAAATTCTTGTTGTAACTCCAGTGGCAGATGCAGGATAGACTGTGAAGCTGTTCTTCCTGCCTTCATTTACTGCTGCTTCTTGTAAATGAACTCAGAAGATATGTGATATAGGATACAACGATTCCTTATTTGAACATTTTTTGTGAACTTATGATATTTTTAGCACATCCAAGTTAAAACTGCATTCATTTAGGTTGCTTAGAAGTAATATTAATTTTTCATGCCAGGTGGATTCATAAAAGCACACACTCCTTTTAAATGCTGGCCATTTAATTCAACACCTACCTGTGTTTGAGTTAATTTACAATGTAATCAAGCTGTGTTACAACAACATATCCAAGCTTTGAGCCTGGATTAACTATATTGCATGCAGATCTCTCTTGGGCTGCAGCAATATCGTGCCTGTAGCTGTACAGGCACCAGTTTAACGTTGCTATGGCTAGAAGATTTTAGGAATACTTCCCTTCAAAACATGGACAGAACTTTTGTAGCCTGTAAGGACAGAAGAGGCTTGTCATCACTCCACGTCCTGCTGCAGGACCCCAGGGTTACAGCCTTGATGCAGAGTGGATGTCCTGCAACACGATCATCTGAGGGGGGTGGAGGAGAGCCCAGTGCCTGCAGCTGTACAAATAAGGGATTTAGCTGCTTGGGTTTCAAGTTTGCCAGCCAGTTTTGGTCAACTGAGTTGAAAACTGCCCGTCTTTGCTGTCAAAATGTACAGCACATAAAAAAAGGTTTCAGACTTGAATTGAAATTAGATGTTTTGACTGAGGGAGAATATTTTTTAGGAGTAAATGCCTTCATTTGAAGATGTAACTAAAATACAGAAAACAGAAACATCTATTCCTCCTTAGTTTTCTAGCAACTTTCTCATGCTTACTCCCCAAACTCTTCCTTAAATTTTGTCCAAGTTACCATGAGTTAGTATTTTGTCTCTTTAAATTGCAGAGACAGTAGGAAACACTTAAGAAATATGTGCTCAGCTTCAGCACACAACTCAAAGAAGCACAGTTAAAAGTAAAGATGAAAAACCATGATCTTGTCTCCCACTTGCCCACATACAGTGATGAGGTAAACTGTAGGTTAACTGAAAGCAGAAAACTCAGTTTTGAAGCAAAACATCGTCCTCAACTTACCCCATCTGGTATGTTCACACCAAAGTATCCAGAGCCCAACGACAATACCACAGGAACTTTGGTTGCCAAAGGCAACTTTGCAGTGCAAGAGCATAAAAACCCCCACAGGGATGTCATCCTTTCATGCATCGCATGGGACACTCTAAACATGAAGTTCTAAATCCAAATTTAGTAATTGGAGTTGTTAGGACTAGATAGAGTCCATCTGAGTGAGGGAACCTCAAAGGGGATTTCTAATTTTACTGTAATACAAAAGTCCTGTGCTTAATAGAGGAAAACTATATTTACAACCAAAACGGAAAAAAAAACCCAAAAACCCAAAAGAAAGAGAAAATACAAAGAATTTTTACTGGCAGTAAAACAGTGCAATTCATAGCTTGGTCCGGAGAGCTGTTTCACTATGTAGGTGGCAGAAGCTCTCAGGGACAGATGTACTCTCCAGCCCGAGGGGCAGTGGCAGCAGAGGAGGTGGTGTGGGACGTGCACCCGAGGTGACGCTGTAGGGGAGCTGCCATTTCACTGCACAGCTTTTGCTCCATTCCAGGCTGACTTAAGGATATCATCCTGCACACTTTCACAGGTTGTAGAGCACTGTTTCTGTTAATTATCAACTTGTGACTTCTACTCAGTGGTCTCCATCACCCTGTTCTGTAGCAATACTGTGCGTGTAGTAAACGAACAGATGCTCTGCATTATTATTTTAGGTGCTTCCTAACCTCTAGTACAGAAGAACTGCACAAAAACTGAACTGGTTTTGCATATGGCTGGTGATAGAAAAGTTATCTTGGAATCCCCTGTGTGCAATATCTTTATTTCTACCAATGTTGATGTGCCCAAACCTGATTTTGACAACTGGTAGATTATGGCAGATCTAATAACCCCAAACCCCTGGAAACAGACATATAGATGAGTCATTAACTGTCAGTGAAGGAAAATGACTACTTCTGTTTAAGCAGAGTTAATGCCATTTTTCTTTGAATAAGCTGCCAAAAGAACAAGATCACAAGCTGTTAGAAAAACAACTTGAAGAAGCTGTAGCTGTGATTTGTGTCAAGCTCAGAAGAAGGAGAAATATAGAATCTGTAGGCAAGAGCAGACATCATCATAATAGCTGTGACTCTGGGACAGAAAATAACCCACCTGTGAGAAGAGTTTTGTTCAATATTGTATCAGGTAAACAATATCATCACATATCTATTATAACTGGTTTTTATTTATTAAAGCTGGAGAATCCCTGTTTACCTGTGCTTGGACTTAACGTACTTTACTTTCACTTTCCTCTAAAATAAGTAGTAGCACTGAAACTGCAATATTAAAGACACCAGTCCTAAAAATTACTGTTGTAGCTTGAATCTGGCTCCCCTCATTTATTTATTTTAATCGCAAATGGGAGAAAAGGGGGAAGAGGTGGTGTTTAAGTTCCCACTATGTAGTCCTTTGATTCCTATCTCAATTAGAAGGAAGTGATAGGGACAGATTAGGATTTGGGGATAGGGATAAATAAAACAGATAGATTTGAATGTGTGAGGTAAAGCCAGATGTATCTTATTCTATGGGCTGCTTTTAGCAACTTGGGTTTGTTTTCCTTGAGCCTAGAACTGCTGATAACTGGAGCTGTATGGAAATAACTCACATTCCCAGCACCTTTCCTCCCTCCCGCTCATTCCAGCTGCTGCTGTAGCAGCTTCTTGCTGGGCAGTGGTGACAGAAACAATGTTAGGGGTGAGATAGCGGAGAAAATTGGACTGTTATTCAGCTTGGCTTTGTGGAGAGTACAGGTATGTGCTCTGCAAAACAACAGGTTTTTATTTGCAAAATCAGAAGCTTCTTGCCAGAGAACCGTTTGAAGGGCAAACCAGAGGGCAGCCAGCAGCAAAACCATTTTCCAGCTTCAGAGGTGTTCTTCTCAAAGGCCAGCATAAATCCTTGAAGCATTAAAGCTGTGAAAACAAATTGAGGGAAGAATGGAATGAAATTGTTCTTACCAGAGTAGCAAGCCAGGTCCATGTGCTTAGAAATAAAATTAACCAGAACGGTGCAGAAGTTACACCTCACCCTGCTCTGCTCCGTGGTGATGAGTGAGCCAGCGCAGCTGCGGGAGAGCAGAATTATTGCACGCAGAGGGTGGTTGCTGCCAGGAGGAACTGGGGAAGGAGAGTGAGGCTTTCCTTCCGTGGAGGACAGAGGTGATGCTGTGGCCTGTGTGTGGTGTGATGCAGCTGTATGAGCCATATGAAGTAGCTGCAGCAGCTTTTTGGTTCTCCAACCAGTTCCTTGCTCCTTTCAGCCAAGCCATGTTTTGGTGCATTCCTGGAGAGAATTAACTTCTTGTATTGCTTTTTGCATCTTTGGATTTTAAGCTTCTTGACTTCTTACATGGGCATGCTTTCTGCAGCTGTTGTAAGTAGCTAGCTTTGCTCCCTCCAACCCCATGTAGGCTGAGAGAACCCCAAATTTATGAAAAATACTGAGTAGATGGACCTGATCCCCAGAAATGGGGCAGGGGAGGGCAGGTATGCAGATATCTGTGTCTGTCTGTCAGCATTTCTCACTCTTTACCTGAAGAACCACACAATATGCTGAGAAAACTAATCTAGCACCAAAAGCTGGCTTGCTTGAAAAACCTACAGACTTTTCCAAGCATTTATTTTTCTCTCTGATGCTTGCCATCAATTTATTTGCAGCTCCTGTTATGAGGAATTTACATCAAAACCTCAGGAAACCACTTAATGCTCTTTAAAACACAATGCTTTAGATAAATTATTACTAAACGTGCCTTTGTGTTTTTTAAAGTATTTAAGATCTAGTTAATTAGCTGGGTTGGTTTTACATTGCACGTGTTCCTCATGACACTCAGCTGAAAAGCCACAGTTGAATTAAATCATGGTTACTTAATCCTCAGTCATAAGTATGATTTTGATTCACATTTACGTGTAACTCCTCCTACCACACATAATTTTTATAATTTCAAAGTCGACTGTTCGACAGTGATAAGTGACGATTAACTCTCTCCTCCTCTCAAATTAAAAGCTGTTAATTACTATTATGTACTTTTAAACTGAAAGTACCTATGCTTCAGCCCTAGACAGATCCTAGGTGAGCAGCTAGTTGACACCTCCAGTGAGAGAACCATCAAAATAACAAACATTTTTACCTCTCTTTTGAACTTCTCAGCAGAAGAAAGGTGTTGCTGTCTTCACTTCAAAGGCATTGCTGATTGTTTTCCAAACTTGCTGTGGAGCTGAGATGGATGCAGAGGGTGTCCTGAAGCACAGCCTGACCTTCTTCACATGACAGCAAGGTCAGCACTTCATTTTTGTTTTTTCTGTTGGTGAAATTCAGCTTCACTGGAGTGACTCCTGGTTAAGAGCAGTCATCATTATCAGACTGGGAAGAAATCGGAGAGATCCAGACCAAGCTGTCAGCCCAAATATTCTTGAGAGCCTTGGTAGGGAATAACACTGTCCCATTTTGTTAAAATGAGAGTGATGGTGATGAGAATGTTCAGAATTTTTCCACATTTTAAATATTTTTATTTGGAGTAATACATAAAAATTGCCGAAGTGCAGCAGCCTAGTTGAGGGGAATGATGATTTGTGATGTACAGTGGCTGCTTTTAGGCTCTCAACTTCCACATTTTGAAGCAAGAAATCTCTAAATAAATCATATATAATTACATGTAATATATTAATATATAATATAAATTAAAATTATGGATTGTTGTTGTTAATATAAGAAGCTGTGCTGTGTATTCTAGTATGAACCTAGAGACAGGCTATTAGTTCTTAGAAAATGTTGTAGCCACTCAACCAGCAGTCCAAAAAGGGCTATTTAAAAGGGGTTTTATAACCCAGCCATAATCATGGAAGTGCTGGAGTTGGAAGGGACTGCCATTTGGTCAGCCCTTGTCCTTCACACCACACACGGGTCACTCAGTGGTGACTCACAGGACAGGCTCTGTTCCAGTGGTGCCATCAGTGAAAGGGCCATAAACCAGCACCTGTGGCCTGTTCCACTGCATAACTGCTCTTCCTAATTTTCTCCCGATATTTACCACAGTTCTTCCCTTTTGCACTTCACATCCATTGCTTTTTTCCTGCCCCTGTTTACTAACGAGAGTGGTTTGGTCCTTTCACTCCCTGGGACAAAGGAACTTACTGAAACTCCTCACCAGGAAATTCAGTCCCTGTGGGTGTCAAGGAACAGAACAAGGTATTCAGATGTGTATCTGGACCTCTTGAGTATGCAAATGCAGTTTGAAATATCAGTCCTAAAATGCTGATGGCTGCTTTTCAGGGCAGATCATACATGCTGTGAGAACTAGTACCTGTATTAGGCTCAGAGGGAGCCTAAACATAAATCCCTCCTCTTTCCAACCACATGCTGAATGATTTTCATTGCCCCTCGCCTTTGCCCGTTGGTGCCACAGGCAAATTCCTCATTACCTGACACTAAAACAAAGACAGAGTGATCTCCATCCTGTACCCTACTGCTTCCTACTTCTATTTTTGATCACTTGTGTGAAGACAGAAAAGAAGAGAAAGATGTAGCTGGGCAAAAAATTCCTGATCCATTGGGTGTAATTTCAGATTTGTGTTCAAACTTTAGTGGGAAGTTGAACCGGTTGACCTCCTTGTTGCTCGTCAGTTGCCTGTCTCTTACGGCAGGAAAATTGCAGCCTTCAGTTTACAAACTCTTTGTCAAAACTGCTCCGTTTTGTTTTGTTTTTTTTCATGATCTCATGAGAAGAGCACTTTGCCAGAGTGTGGCAGAATTTCTGGAACCTTATTATGTTGAATACAGTAGGCAATAGTTTCAAATATTTTGGCTTTTAGAGTTTGAGAAGTTGTGAGATGGGATCAGTTTGATCATCTCACCTGAGTGCTGTAAAATGTGTCCTCCAAGCCAAACAAACCCACCAGTAAAATGAATTAGTGTACTCTCTAATGCACTTCCAAAAAGTCATGTAAAAGCCAAATGGCATCAGACAGATGCGTCTGGGAAGTGTTGACTGATAAGTTATCAAGGTGACACATTAACCACTAATTAATGCAATTCTTACTAGCAGTTGAATCTCATTTTGTTTAGTTTTCTCCTTGGGAATGTCACATGGAAACATGAAATGTCTTGCATGAGTGGAATTTTGGGCTCTAACTCGTGATCTTTGGCAATTAGTATTGCAGCGATGTTAAAAAAAAAGTGCTTCTTTTCTACTGTCTGCACCACTCATTAGTTAAAACGCTGCACAAGGAGCAAACAAGCAGTTTTCCTTTACTGTATATAATTTAATATAAATAGTGATTCTACTTCAGAGCTGTGATTAGGAATGTTCCCCTCCACTCAGGCTGGGCTGGGGGAAACAACATCAGAGATTACTTTAGAGGAGGAGCAGTTACCCAAACAGACAAGAAAAACTGGAATGGAGTGTCAAAATGACTTGCCTGATGTCACATGGCAGGTCAGTGACAGAGCTGGGACTGCAACGGTGACAAATCACGGGCCTGTTTGCTTTTATTCTGGGAGACTGGTGGAAGGAAATATTGGTTTTTAAGGAGCATGGTGTGAATAGCTGTTTCACACACTAAGTGAAAAATACACTTAATTTATCCCTTTTTATAAACTAATTTAAAAGAGAATTTAAACACCTTTAATTTTATGACCTGAGAAATATTTTAAACATAGGTTTTTTACCTTAAAACTGAGACAAAGTTTCTCTTTCTTAAAGTGGCACAAAAAGGGTTTTTTTGTAATTGAAGTGTTAATGTTCCAATCTTTATCCTTCATTCAACTTCTCCATCAAGAGGAAAAGTGACAAAGTTTGAGGGAATCACCAATTTAGGTAAAAAATTATCTGCAAAAAGAAATGCAAGAGAAAAAGAGCCATTAGATTCTAGCTCAAATAAGACACATTGCATTCGAATTTCAAGAACTCTGAGATAACTAGGATCACGTCTATAAAATATTTCGGTACTTTTTAATAAGGAAGAAGAAACTATTCCATGAAACTTTGTGTATTTTTAAAAGTCATGTTTGTTTGAATGGCTTGACCTGTTCTGTGAACACTGTCAGTCCAAGTGTGCTGCAAGGCACCCACTCTAAAAGCCACCATTCATTCCTTTTGTTTGGAGAAGGCTCTCTGAGATAAGAGATGAGTTTCTTTAGAAGATAAAGCTCGAGGCTCTGCATGGACCATGTCTGCAGATCTGACCCTGCACCAGGGGCTGTGGCCTTCCTCCTCCTTGCAGTGCCTGCCTCCAGGAGAGAGCCTGGACCAGGAGGCAGCGGCTGGACAAGGCTCCTGGAGCAGTTTCTTTCTTGCCAAGTACATGGAGGAGACCACAGGGGCTGAGCAGGAGTTTAGGCTCTCCCTCAGGTGAGCCTGGTGACCACGTTCAGCCGAGCACGGGCACAGGAGCTCCTGGTTCTGCCTGTGCAGATGCAGTTGGCCGCTGAGTGTGTCTGTAAATTCTTGTGGCTGGAGGATGGAGGACACCTTCCCCTGCCCAGCTCCAAGAGGGGCTGCCCTGGCAGGATGGACTGCTTTGCTGGCTGTCCTGTTCCTTCATGGCACTGCGAGGTGGAAAACCAGAAACAGTGCACAAAAACCGCTCCTTATGCTGCCCATGGTCACACAGCCAGGTCTCTCTGGGGTTCCTGTCACCCCAAAAATCCCTGAGTCGGCCCGAGTCACCCAGACCTGAGGTGGACACGGGATTCATCCTGTCTTGATGTGACTAGAGGATGTAGCCTAGAGCTGTGCCAGAGAAGGTTCAGGTTGGACATCAGATAGAATTTCTCCACGGAAAGGGTTGCCAAGCACTGGAACGGGCTGCCCAGGGAGGTGGTGGAGTCCCCATCCCTGGAGGTGTTCAAGAAATGATTGGACCTGTCATTTAGTGCTCTGTTTGACGAGGTGTGATCGGTCAAAGGCTGGACTCGGTGATCTGGCAGGTCTTTTCCAAGCTTAATGACTCCGTGATTCCCCGAGAGCGGAGCTCGGCAGGGCCGGGCCGAGCCGGGCGGGAGTGGCCGCGGTCCCGCCGGGCTCTGCTCCCGCGGGGGCCCGGGCAGGGGGCGGGGGGAGGCAGGGCCGG
>VZTD01002796.1:78370-222856 GCA_013397725.1 Rhagologus leucostigma | reverse complement strand
GGGCTGCCCAGGGAGGTGGTGGAGTCCCCATCCCTGGAGGTGTTCAAGAAATGATTGGACCTGTCATTTAGTGCTCTGTTTGACGAGGTGTGATCGGTCAAAGGCTGGACTCGGTGATCTGGCAGGTCTTTTCCAAGCTTAATGACTCCGTGATTCCCCGAGAGCGGAGCTCGNCCCTTCTCCCAAGGAGAGGCGATCGCCGTTCCGTTCCTCCCTCCCCGAGCCCCCCGTGCCTGGCGGCCTGTCCCCGGCTCTTGGGATGAAAATCGTCCCGTTCCCGCTGCCCGGCTGCCCCGGGGGTGCCCGGGGTGCGTGGTTAACCTCTGCTCCTGGTCCCGCTGCCTCTGATGCAGGGGATGCGCTGGGCTCTGTCTTTCCTAATCCGGGACTAGGGACTGATTAATCGTGACTCACTTCCGAACTGCGGCGATAAGGGAGAGTTGGTGGTTTTTAAACAAAGGCAGTGGAGCAGTTTAATTCTTAGCTGTTGTGAGTTTATTCACCTCATTTGATCTGATAAAGATGACATGGTAAAGATAATTCCTACATGGTGTATACAGTTGCTTAGATATGCTTTGGATCAGATTGAAATCAAAGTGTGGGTTCAGAAGCTGCTAATGCAGTTGTATTTAGTTATGGAGGAAAGTTAGTGAAACTTTGCATATCTGCCCCTGACATATCCTCTCAGGTCTGATGAAAGCAGAAAAATTTGCACTTGTACTTCTTAGTCGTCATCAACAAAACCTCTTTTGTAGGGTGCAGACTGAAAGTGAATTGAGTTACTGCTCCCAAAATTGTTCTTTCTGAATTAGGTATCTTTTCCCTGCCTCCACATCATTTTTAACTGTAACCTCAGACAGAGCAAGGGGCTCAGGAATCCTCTTTCACTTGAATGGAAACACGAGGTGATACTGTTTCAGCTCCTATTGTCTGAGCTCCTACGTGACAGATCACTATCAATGAGACAAACTCAGTGTCTTCTAAACAAAATCCCCTCAGGTGAGAGACCTGGCTCAGTGAATACCTAAAGTATTCACGGCAAGCACTGAGACAGGTAATGGTAATATCAAAAACTTTGCATGTCTGGGCTGTGTATTGATTGGGAAATGAGGATGTTAACAGTGTTCAAGGAGTTCGGTAAAACGTCCGACTTGGGGTGGAGTAAGTGATTCAGTATGAAATAGCAAAGAGCAGCAGTTCATGAAGGGTAAGTGAGAGCAGAGCTAGTTTTTTCCCCATCAGCATTTAGAGACCTTTTATATTACATTTGTTTTCATGAAAGCTATCCCCCAGCCTGCTATGCTGATCTCTGTAGGGAGTGTAGGAGTTCTCGAGACTGCAACCAGCAGTTTCTAAATTACTTTGTTGTTGTTGTTTTTATTTTCTCCTGTCTTTCCAGGTTTAAGTGCTGATAATACACCCTATTGTGTTTTCTTTGGCTTCAGGTAGCACGTGAAGATTTATAGCCCTTTTATTATGTTTTGAAAATACATAGGTCATAAATACTGCTATAAATGTGCTCCCAAGGAAGCAAAGCTGAGATGTTATCATTCTCACGTGTAAGAAGACAGCATAGCAAAAGTATTCAAGCAAAAGTACTCAGGGTTTAAAAAACAGTCAAGATGCACTCAAACTGATGATGTACCCATTTTAAATCAAAGTTATTTTCATCAGGATATGAAATTGAGACTCTCTCGAAGCTAAGTTTCTGGCATTAACAATGTGCTTACCCCAAGAGAGGCATCCTCTTATTTTTCAAAAAATAAACAATTTTGTTCAAACTTCAAGTATAGGCTGCCCCCTTCTTGATTTTGGTGAAGTCTTGCAATTGCAAGAGTTCTTGCGGAATTTTCCCGCAAAAAATACTCAATTTACTTTTCTTCTTCTTGATGCTCTGCTTGTAATCCTGCAAGGGGAAGCTCTGAAGTCTTGATATGCGTGTAAAGGGAGAGCCTTGCTTTCAGTGTCTGCACGTGATTGAAGCTGGTTTTAGTAATGTTTTAACAACCTTCTGTTTCCGTTTTTAGTATCTTCTTTTAAAGGTAAGGCATACGTGATTGACCTAGTTCATCCTTCTAAGCAAACTGTAATTATGGAAAGTTATAAACTGGATTTAACATTCAGATCAAGAGGGCAATGTCCTAGTAAAACACTTCTTGGGTGCTTTTCCTGGATTTTATGTTTTGGAGTCTTCTTAGGGAAGCAATATCTGGAAATGGCATCTAATACCTTGGGGAAGCCATCATAAAGTAACTTGTTAGCATCACAAAACTCTTATCATAAGTATGATTCAACTGAGATTCAGTCATACTGGTGTGTGTCCAGAAAGAATTAAGTTACAAGGAGTCTTTATCAGAAGTTGTTTCTACACGAGTTGAGTAATGTGCTTTAAATCTGGCCAAAATGATGACTGAGGAAGGAAAAAATACGTGAGTGGATAAATTATGAAACAGAAACCTACTAGAGAAAGTGTTACTCTCAGTGCTTAGAGTAATATATATTTCCCTTAACTGAAAGAGTTTATAACACATTCTTTGAAGTCAGGCTGCAGCTATTGTTTTCATTTTAAATGGCCTCTGGTGACTTCTGCATCTTCTAATGCACGTGTGTGGAAGTGCAGCTACAAGTCCCTGGAAACAAGGATCGTTTTAACAATTGCAGCACACTGGTAGCATTGTAAGGACGGTCCCAGAGGAAGGTTCTTCCTGGAGCTCTGTGTAGTGAAAGATGCCACATGGAACATACAAGGATGTTGAGGCTTAAATTCATTGTGAAATCTGGCCTAGAAAGTAGAGCTGGATCTGAAATGAGGTGTGTGGCAATGTTTTGGAATGATGTTGAGAAATTTGTATTGAAGAAATTGAAGAACGCTGCTCTTGAGGTTGGTGGTTAGTGCCAGAGAACGGTAAATATCTGTCTGGAAAAATGATCAACAGGCTCTCAGTGTAAAGTGACTACTTATGACCAGAGGCATTACTTTTCAAAGCATCCATGAAGAACAGTATTAAACTGTTCAAATCCCCAAATACCTCCTTAAATGCAGCTATTGTCTTAATGTCTCCGTTAATGCTGGATGCGCTAGAAATAATTAGGCTGAGCTCCTCATAAATCTCACTTCTGGAGCAGAAAAGTATTATCCACTCTTTAATCTTTCCAAAACAAATTCAGAAGCAAATGTAATACTCTCTTCGTCTCACTGTCAAATCAACAGTGTTAATGGCTTATAAACCAGTGGAGTAACCAAATTCACAGCAATATTTATAAGGGAGATTTATTGGTGTATCATTGTAACAGCTTCTTCACTATGGCCATTTACAGTTCAAAAGCCTTAATTGAGGGGGAAGAGGGTGTTACATTTCAAACAAAGGCTTTCTCTATCTAAAACACTTGTCTGAACTGCTTATCTGTTGAGCTCTTGAAGTCTGGGTTTTTTCTGACTGTAGTCTCCAGTCCTGACTTGTTGCTTGGAGAAACTGTTAAAAACAGTGAAATTAGTTGCCTCTGTTTCATTGGGGTATAGATTTGCGAGAGTTAATAAAAGGGCCTAATGTATCCATATAAATATCAGAGTCCCAGGAAGAGCAGTAGGTAGAGAAAAGGAATGGCTGTGTTTCCCTTTGCAGGTGACTCCTTTATTACACCTTTTCTAAAGATAAAACAACATCCCCAACATCCTTCTAATAAAAAAATGCCTGTGTACTTTTGCCTTCCAAAAAAAAAAAAAAAAAATTAGGGTGGGGAACCAAGCCCCAAACTAAAAAAGCCTCCTCTTGGTTGATGACTGGTCTATTCAAGAGAAGAGAGATCAGACACTCGAGCTCTTGCAGGCTGTTTGCCGAGTAGGCAGGGCGTGAGTTCACGGCTCTCCTTGTGATGCCCCTGGAGGAGCTGACACGGGGCAGGCACCGGGCTCTTGTGTGCCTGGCTGGGTTTGGCAGGCGGGATTGTGCTGAGGCAGCACAGGGGGGAGTGCTTATGTTTTGGGTGACCCTGTTTTGTACCTTCTGTTTCTTTCCTTTGTTGTCCTACCCTATTGACTTCTGCCCTTTCCTCATGTTTCCTTCTCCATTCTCTTTCTGCTGAAGTGACTGTTGTATACAGGATTAAGCTGGAGCCTTTCAGAAATAGATGTTGTGCCTCGTACCTACCCATGGGTATTTAAGGCCATGACTTGGATTACAAAAGTCTCCTTGTGTTAGTACTGGTGAATATATTCCTTCTTTGAATGCCTGGATATGAAATAGATCACAATGTTCCCATTTTCAGCTGTGGTTTTCGTGAAAAGTAGAATTTTTTTAACCTCTCCTAACTGTTTAACTCTTGGTGGGTAACATGAGGAGAGTGAAACTTGCCAGCAAAGTTTATGTGTTGAGTGTTAAAATGAGGCTTCTGAGTCCTTTATTGTATTTGAATTCTTTCAATTTAAAAATGCATTAGGAGGAATTGTACTAAATGGGAGGTTGGGTGCCCCTAGGACTTCTCCCTGATACTAGTTTTAAAGAGTTTTAAATTGAGTCTGAAGTGATGCAAATTTTTAAAAAAACCCTTTGCTTCTTTTCCCCCCCCTTCCCCTTTTCTCTTTAAACAGGAATTTTTGCTTATCTAAACTACAGAGTGCCTCGCACTAGGAAGGAAATATATGAAACCCTGATAAAAGGATTACAGAGACTGGAATACAGAGGATATGACTCTGCAGGTATGTAAACCAACTCAACAAATTAATTTTAGCAACCAATAGCCCATTCTATGAGTTTTTTGGGTACTTTCAGTGTCTGGCATCTTGGATTTTTCTTTCTTTATTCTACAGATTAACAGATCAGAACTAATTAGCTTGATTCTTGGAGTGCTACAACTTTCCTCAGGACTTAAAATTGGGTGTTTACCTCTGTAATTACATGGTTGAGCTTAGTACACATAAGCCAAACAAACAAACAGGGTGTGGAAGAAGATCTCTGTACAGGGCCATGTAGTTTGTGCCTCAGCCTTTTTTGTGTATGTGAATCCCAGTGAAGGATGGGGAAGATTAAACTTGTCCTTAATTTGAGTTGGCTCATTTCATCAGGCAAAATATTTCAGTCTGTTGTCAAACACAATTTGAGATGGCTCATGTACGTTTTAATCTGTGCAATGGATATAGACTTGATGTGGTTTCATTTGAACATGCACAGGTCTAGCAACAGACTTCATGTATATCCCTTTAAAGGGTAATTTAAAAATACTCATTTCAGTGGTGTGTGCCTGTGTGTATTTTCTCAGCCTTTTCCTTATTCTAGTGTATTTCACGCTTTAAATAACACTTATGACTGTGTCCTGTGCTGTAGGAGTGGCAATTGATGGAAATAATAATGAAGATAAAGAAAGATTCATCAAACTAGTTAAGAAAAGAGGAAAAGTAAAGGCCCTGGAAGAAGAGCTGTACAGTAAGTGTTAAAAATGACCCCTTTACTTTGGCCTCCCAGTCAGATACCATCTGCATCTCAGCAGAAAGTCAGACCATAAAATTGCAGTTACAATTTTGTGTCAGTAATAAATAACTGCATTGGGGAATCCAAGCAGCTAAATTTTTTGTGCCCCTCAAATCTGCACTTAAAAAGCAAGCTGACCTTCAGATATAGCACTGTGAAATTGTCAGTCTGCACTCCCTTCTTTTGGTTGCTCCTTTGTTCAAAACCTGGGCGTCTTTGGTGCTTTACTCACGTGATTTCTGTGCTGCATGGCTGAAATGCTGAAACATGCACTCTGACAGAATTTACGACCATTTAAGCAGCTGGCTGTCATCACAATCTGCTTTATGCAGAGCTTCCATCTGTGAAAGGTTGAAGTTGGTGTTTTAATACATTTACATTATAATTTGTAGTAATGGGGTCTGTTAGCCTGGCTGTTAGTACTGGCTAAAAATGCTCAAGTCTTGGCAAACAAGGTTTTAATCACAGTAGCTTGAACTTTCTGAAGTGTAATGTCAAGAAAGCAAATGGTTTAAAAAAAAAGCCAGAAGATAGCTTTTAGAGTTTTGCCTGTAGGAATTCTCTTTGTGTTTTACTGATTGTGTGTGTGTGAGAGAGAGAGAGAGAGAGAGAAAGAGGCAACAGTAATTATTCAGTAAACTGAATTTCTTCTGTATAGAACAAGATGACCTGGATTCAAAAACAGATTTTGAAACACATTTTGGAATTGCTCATACTCGCTGGGCGACCCACGGAGTACCGAGTGCAATAAACAGTCACCCTCAGAGATCAGACAAAAGGAATGGTACGTAATCTCTGCAGCACTTGAACCACGTGAATCTGAAATGATTCAATCCACAGAGCACATATGTTCTTACTATTGTTATGGTATCTATTTTTTATACTAGGGCTAAGCTGTTGCCATTCTATTTAGCTTAGACACTTTTAAAATAAAATAGACTTTTCTCAGGCTAAAGTAACACTAAAAATTAATGAGATCTGTTCTCTGAAAATTGCATGTTAATCAAAGTACAACATTCTTGTTTTGAAAGGTGAGATTGAAAATATGAATGTGTCAATATTGCCTGGGCCAGAAAAGGGAGATTTCAAATCATTCTTTACTTGAGATGGCTTGGTGCTCTTCTACTGGGTGTAGTTTAGAACTCTCTTAATTTGAAACTGCCTTTGTATGCTTTTAGAATTTGTAAGCTTCTGCTTTCTGTCGTCCATGTTGTGATAAACTGTAGGTCTGAAAGCTATAGCAGGTAGTTTCAAATGCACTTCTAAGCTTTTTTTCCCTTGTAATTTTGTGTTCTGAATTAAATATCTTAATTTTTCATTGCTCATGACTATATGTATTTTTTTTCTCTTAGAATTTGTTGTTATCCATAATGGAATCATCACCAACTATAAGGACCTGAGAAAATTTCTGGTGAGTCCGTGGCAACTAAATTCTAAAACTAGAAAGTTAATACTCCCCCAAAGTACCATCAGATCTTTCACAACTTTGGTGGAACTTGAATTCAAGTTTCTTGATAGCATCTATAGAAAAGCTGTGTGAAAGAGTCTGCCTAATAACGATACTCAGGAGCTAGTGAAGTGCAATATGTTCCTATAATCATAAATGCAAAGTATTTATGAGTAGAGTAGCAGTTTGTGCTGAGATTCTTTGAGAGGGTGTGTGGAGTGGGCTCTCTCCTGTCTCTTGGTGCTTGACAGATACTAAGCAACTACGTGTCTTATTACAGTATTTCCCAAAGAATATCTATGGCACGATAGATCCTTGTATTTTATCTATAGTGATTTGTATCCCCTGGTCCAGTGTAGTGCTCCGAGCTGTCTGACTCTGCGGTTTCTGGTGGGAGGCAGCTGAGCGGCCCTTCAGTGTTTCTTGCCTGAGGATGGACACAATTTTTACTCTTCTATATAATATTTCAGGAGAGCAAAGGCTATGAGTTTGAATCTGAAACGGATACAGAAACAATCCCCAAATTGATCAAATACATGTATGACAACAGAGAGAGCGAAGACACCAGTTTTTCAGCCTTGGTCGAGAGAGTTATTCAACAGTTGGTAAGTGGGAAATTACTTTTTTTCCTGTACCACATTATAAGCTACTTGTGGGGTTCCTTAGCATTCTGCCTTATGCATTTAGATCCTCTGCAGGAGTTCTTAGAAGGTGCTGCAAATAACACTTTTAGGCTTCTAAACAATGCTTAATAGACCAAGAAATGAGATTAAAATTTTGGAGACTTCAAAGGCTTTTCACTGTTAAATTTTTAAATTGCAGTAGCAGCGGGTTTTGTTTGTTGAATTTTTTGTTTTGTTTTTTAGCAAGAAGTTAACTCAGCTTTTTAATGAAGCAGTTTAATTTTAAAAAAGTAATAGGAGCCTCTGGGGGTTAAAATCTCTCATAAATGGCAGTGTGTTCTTAAAGGTTATTCTGATGGTGTTGAAACACTGCTGTGATTCAAGTTTGGCCAAAGCCTTGGCTCTCCTATTTGGAAATAGATCTAACAAGCTGGACTGGTTTCCAAACTGTGAAGTGGGAATCTACTGTTACTCAGTATGTGAATGCTTAAAATCTTTGATAGATGCATTGCAAACTTGGAGAAAGCTGGCTTTGTTTCCTCCCCCAGTCTCCGGGCAGATGTTTTCCCTCCCCTTCCTGCAGTTTCTTACACTCTTCACCTCCCCGTCTCCTCTTTAAAGCAGCTCTGTAGGATTCCTTGGAGCGGGGCTGGAATCCGCATGAAGTCAAGGCCTGTGTGGGTCAAGAGGGAACAGTGGTGCAGCCCCAGAGCTGAGGGGAAGGGAGGCTTCACCTGGCCCCAGAACAGGGGTAGAGTGCTCTGAGTGGAGCCCTGGGAGAGGAGGAAATGTCACCATCTCTGTCCTGCTTGCAGGGTGGGGGAGCCTTGGCTCCTGCTTTGGGAATCCTCCTCCAGGAGTTTGCCAGCTGTGTTAGTGCTATAGAGTTGTTTCTGGGTTTTGTTCTGATGTTGTGGATTTTTTTGTGTGTTTTGTTTTTGAAATACGCTAATGAGAATTTGCTGCTTGAACTAGAAATAGTAACTCCAGGTTTTTAGCTGAAAATGCATGGTGATGCACTACATACAAATTCTGATTGAAGGTCTGACTGAAAGTAAATGTCTAACAGTTCTCATGCTGATTATGAGTAACATCTCTGACATTTTCATAAGCTTTGCATTAAAAGTTATTGTTTTTATTTATAAAGAGAGGCTAAGTGCTCACTTCCTGATCTCTCAGCTGTTGCACTGTTCATGTGCGTGTCAGCTTGTTCTGCTCCAGAGCTAATTCCTTTAAAGGTGCAGTCTGCCCTCCAGGAAGAGATTCCTGATAGCAGTTCCTTCAGTGCCTCTTCAGAGAGGGGCCCCAGTTTAATGAGATGCAACTATTTAAGATAAGTTGTTTAGGATCTCTTTTTTTTTTCTCCTTTGTGTTCGTGGTTTCCAGGAAGGTGCTTTTGCGTTGGTTTTCAAGAGCATCCATTACCCAGGTGAAGCTGTTGCTACCAGGTTAGTAAAAGTCCATTTTATACATAATGCATGCTTTTTATTAGGTTAAAAAAAAGCCAGCATCTCTCAAAGATACTAAAATATTGATGTTTAAAGTGCTTAATTAACCAAAACTCAGTGAGTCAATAAAGAAGCTTAGCGTATCCTGTGTTTCTAAATTTGTATTAAGAGCATGCTAACATTTTTCCTATATCAAAAAGGGTAGAGGGAAGGGATATTGTTCAGTTTTAGTTCTTATTGAGTAAAGACTGAGATAAGTATATTCATGTTGGCTAAAAGACCATCATAGTAATAGGTTACACAAATAGTGTTCTATAGCTGTCATAGCATTTATGGTGTCTTTCTGTGTAAGTTCTACTTTTATTTATGACTTGGAAAACAACTTTCAGGAAATGTAAAGATATTAAAATATCAAGTGACATAGCAGTGGGAATAAAGACTGTTTTATCTTACAACCCAAAAGCCCATTGCTTCTGTGGTCTAAAATAAGACTACATTAAAATTGTGAAAAAGCCAGCTGTACCATCACTCCAGCTGGAGAACATCTTCTGAAATGAACTATTCTATATGTGGTTCAGCTTTGGGTTTTTAGGGCTGAGGGATTTAAGAGAAGCTAATCTTGTAATCTGAGTGTGACTTGTTCTTTTATTCCTGTGATTTTTTTTTTAGTAAGGTCTTCAGTGTGACATGTAACCCATATAATTAAAAAATGGTCTTAACAGTCTACAGTTTCAGAGGTGCAGTAGTGATGGTTGATGTTTCTGAGTTTGAAAGGCTAAAGAGTGTAACAGTATTTCAATTCTAAAGAGCACGGGAGCTTATTGTTGTCTCACTTTAGAGGCAAAGTAAGCTTTGTTTCAAATTGGTGCCTGTACTAAGCTGTTTTCTGATTACTGGACAGAAAACAGCTGGTTCATATACACTTTCCTCTACCTGGATGTAGTTCATGGGTAAAGAATCACCAATGCACATGGTAATTACTTATATAATAATATTTGGTGAATCTTACAGAAGAACCAAGTTTATATAACTCCTGCGGTGTAATGGCCTTAGGATCAGGGTTGAAGGAGGCTCTTCCTGTTTAGGAAGCTAGATGGGATATTGTCTTTTGAGCTTCACAGATGTCCTTTAACTTCTTTGTATGCACTTTTCTCTTTATAAACTTGAGTGTTTTCCTTTTTGTAGGAGAGGGAGTCCTTTGCTCATTGGGGTTAGGAGCAAGTACAAGCTTTCAACTGAACAGATTCCTGTTTTGTATAGAACGTGTAAGTTGATAAATCAAAATACATTATTTTTAAGAACTAAAAGTACTGTTCCTTTATGATGAGAAATTAGGTTAATTGGTTTTTGTACCATAAAACTACCAGCTGATGCCCCAAATAGCTTCCTGGCTGAGGATATTTTTATACTACTTAATGTGTAGTTCATGTAAAAGTCCCATCCCCAAACTATTTCTGTAACTGTGATACTCTAAACTTGTATAGTCTGTAATCTTAACTTGAACAGAACTGGTTTTCCATTTAGAATGTCTCATTTCTTTAATAGGCAACATTGAGAATGTGAAGAACATCTGCAATTCCCGAATGAAAAGACTGGACAGCTCAACCTGCCTTCATGCTGTTGGGGATAAGGCAGTAGAATTCTTCTTTGCTTCAGATGCAAGGTAGTAAAAGTACTTCAACTTTGTTGAAAATACTGGGTTTTTGTTTAAAAGTGAGCGAGTTCTGGCAATCTTATGCTGCCTTACTCCTGTACAATGGCTTTCTGAAAGAAGAGCTTTTAATCCGGGTAACATCAGAAAGCCCCCAGGCGCAGGTGCTTGAAAAATGTTTGCAGTTCAAATGCTGTTGACAAACCCTCAGAAGTGCAATATCTGCCAGTTGCTGACCTCCATGTGAAATACATCCAGTGTAGGAAAGTAATGTGGATACAAATGGACACTTATCAGCTGAGCGTTTGGACAGACTATAGGTTAGTCGGGGTTGTGATGTTTTTAATTCAGGTAGCGGAGGAGGAAAATAGTGGTGTGGTTCCAAGCTTGGCAGGAACCTGGACATCAGGCACACATTTATCTTGGAAACGAGAGTATGACCTTAGCAGGATCCATCAGGGACACTGGGAGGCAACTTCAGAGCAGCAGGAACTGATGCAGTGGCTCCTGAGCCTCCTGCTGTGGGTTGCTGTGAGAGTGCAGGAGGAGCAGCAGATGGAGCCATTGCCTTTAGGATGGCTCTGTCTGTAGTTATGTCCAAAAGGAAGAGAGAAGCAGGGCTGGAAATGCTCTTGTGGCATATTTAATTGCTTTGCTATTACCAGCTCTGATGTGTCAGGTTTGTCTTGCTTCTGGTTTTTTCTCTGTAGTGCTATCATTGAGCACACCAACAGAGTGATCTTCTTAGAAGATGATGACATTGCAGCAGTAACTGATGGGAAACTCTCGATTCACCGTCTGGAGCGTTCAGCTAGTGATGATCCTTCCCGGGCCATCCAGACCTTGCAGATGGAATTGCAGCAAATCATGAAGGGTGGGTTGAAACAGCTGTAAATGAGTATCATCAAAGATGGATAGTTACTGTTCGTGTAGTAGATGAGGCAGAAAACTGCGAATTTGTTGTGAAAATTACCTTTTATTCGGGCTGTTTGTACTGGGAGCTGACAATTCCAGGTTTTGAGACCAAGAGAGAATGGGCAGTCTGGGACCTTATCCATTTTAGCCTTGGAAAAGTCATAGATACTTCTATTCATTTTTAGTGAAAATATAATAATGTTAACGTGTTGTAGTTGTTGGCAAAGTTTGACTGTAAATTAATAATTGAAAGGAGTAATAATAGAAGTAGAAGTAGAAGAAAAGTAATAATAACAGAAGTTTCCTTATGAAGGAATTTATTTACCTTGTCAGTGCTGGGAGATGGAACCAACCAAATGGAGTGAACTATCCATCCTTCCTTTCTTCTTGCCTGTTCTAAGATTTTGTTTAAGCTAACACAGTCAAGTTAGCTTGTTACCACAGGTCATCTTAAAAGTTCTCTTTGTAACTGGAATAGACTTAAAATAACAACCCTAAGCATTGCCATGTCATGTTTTTGTAAACAGGTAACTTCAGTGCCTTCATGCAAAAGGAAATTTTTGAACAACCAGAATCAGTTGTCAACACAATGAGAGGCAGGGTGAACTTCGAGAGCAGCACAGGTAACTGAGAACAGCCCTTCAAACTGCACTAAGTTTGAAATTTGTAAACATACTATCTAGAAAATTAAACACACCATTGATATATGTGTATTAATTTGTTTGCAGTTCTGCTGGGGGGGCTGAAGGATCACTTGAAAGAAATCAGAAGATGCCGAAGACTGATCATTATTGGCTGTGGGACCAGTTACCACGCTGCAGTGGCTGTATGTTCCCACCCTTGGCTGAAATGCACATATAACTTAATTGCTGGGGTTTCAGACAACAGCTTTCCATCTGCTTTTTCTTCCCTCTCAAACTTTGTCTTTCATTGAGGGGTCTCACCCTTTTATTTAGTTTTCCTTAGTGCCACGTTCTTTATTTATGCTACAAATCTGTTACCTACCATGCTAGAAGTTAACGTTTTTCACCTTGGTTTTCAAAGCTCTGGTGAGCTCTAATTACCAGCTTTTCTAATAAGAATCCATTTAGATATTCTCTGACTTGTAAAATGTCCAAATGTTAGCGGGTGGCAATATTAACAAATACTGTGTGCTGCTTGAATACAGACTCGACAAGTCCTGGAAGAATTAACTGAATTACCAGTGATGGTGGAACTTGCCAGTGACTTCCTGGATAGAAACACACCTGTGTTCAGGGATGACGTGTGCTTTTTTATAAGCCAGTCAGGTGAGCTGCATTTGCTGTTGAGTGAGTGCTGTAAGATTGCTTTCCATTGCACTTTGCATTGTGTAAGTGTGGATACAGTTATTTAGAACACACTTGTGTAGAATTTTATGCTTTTCAGGAATCATTATTATCCTCTGCCAACCTGAAGTCAAGATGTGAATGTTTTCCAGGTGAAACTGCAGATACACTCATGGCCTTGAGGTATTGTAAAGAACGTCGTGCTCTGACAGTTGGCATCACAAACACAGTTGGAAGTTCAATATCCAGGGAGACTGACTGTGGTGTGCACATCAATGCAGGACCTGAGATAGGTGTGGCAAGCACAAAGGTAATCGCTGTTCAGTGTTTGACTTTCATCCTTCAGCCCTGTGGAATACAGTTAAAATTTTAATTGCAGCACTTCAAACTGAGATCATATTCACTCTCTGCAGAATTAGCTGCTAAATGTTTTTGTTTTGTCTGCAGGCTTATACCAGCCAATTTGTGTCTCTTGTAATGTTTGGCCTAATGATGTCTGAAGACAGAATTTCCTTGCAGAAAAGGAGACAGGAAATCATAAGTGGACTAAAATCGTTGCCAGGTATATTGATGTTTTGGGTTTGAGGAGGTGTGAGGGATGCTGGCAGTGTAAAATACTACTCAGTGATATTTCTTTCTCGTTTAAGTTTCACTCTCCCCCTCATCCTGAAAGGCAGACAATATGAGAAAAATGGACTGTTCATTTCTGCACTATTTGCCAATTTCACAAGCGCCCTTCCAAGAAACTTGGGAGGAAGACTGGAATTTTCATGGGTTGGGTTTTCTAATTACAATACAAGAAATATTTTTGTACAAGAAATATTACTTGATCTCCCAAATTCACGGTTTGAACTTTTTAAACCCTCCCACTTTAAATCAGGATAGATAAAAGGGAACTAATTCAAGGTGACTTTTAAATGGATGTTTCACAGCTTCCCTTAGAAATTCAAATGGGATGTATGAGCACTGCTTAAACCAATAGTTGCTTTAAATTTATTACTGTAAGTAAGGGTGGAGAAAATATCCTTAAACTGCAGTCAAAGTTGCTAAGTTAATGGCTGAATTGTATTAAGTGTATTTGTTTTATTAGATAATTAGAACATTCTACTACAAGTGAACTATTTTTTCCAGTTAAAAAAAACTGTTTTTTTTTTTTTCCTGTGCCTCAATAGAAATGATTAAAGAAGTCTTGTCCTTGGATGAGAAGATACATGATCTGGCTCTTGAACTGTACAAACAAAGATCATTGCTGGTTATGGGTCGTGGGTATAATTACGCCACTTGCCTGGAAGGAGCTTTGGTAGGAAATTCTCAATATTGTTTAATATTCTTTAAAAAGAGATTTTGTGGCTTCTGCAACATAGTTTATTTCTAATATTTCATTACAATTTAATTCTACTGCAGTAAAACTGCTATCTATAACTAGGAGCATTTAATTCAACACACACGTAAGGTGAATCTGGATATGATATCAGTTTCCTGTTTCTTTCACATAATAAACACAGTGTTTAATGAACATAATAAACACACTGTTTAAAAACAAGAAACTAACAATTTAATTTGCTGACCCATTTGAAAACAACATCAGAAAAATGCAATGTGCTGATGTTGAGAAGAGATGCTCATGCAGGAAACTCATGAATTATGCTATGAACATTCTGGTAAAATGGACACATATCCATTTCTCAGAGGAGTTTGGTGTGGTAAAGGTAGACTGCAGTAGCCAAGGTCATGCTGGGTGTTTGGTTCCTAAAGTTCCTGTTGGTTATTCCATGTGCGTGGGTGAGCTCTCCTGCTGCCCACAGCCTACTAGAAATCCCAGCAGACACCCGCGTGTTTTCACTAGTACTCGATACTGGGTACATGTATTTAAGTGGCAGAGGTACAGCCTTGGTGTTTTGCTTCTTGTGGCTGTCATTTCTCAGCTGGTTTAGTAATAATTTGAGGCATTTCCTTTTTTTTAGAAAATAAAAGAAATCACCTATATGCACTCGGAAGGTATCCTGGCTGGTGAGCTGAAACATGGGCCCTTAGCCCTAATAGATAAACAAATGCCTGTTATCATGGTGATAATGAAGGATCCTTGTTTCACCAAGTGCCAGAATGCTCTGCAACAGGTCACTGCTCGGCAGGTACGGTGTTTAACTAATTAACTTATACTGTGTCATAGGAAAAGAGATTGTGCACACTGTATTGCTGCTGACTGTGCATCTGGAAAGGGATGTACTGCTGATTATTTTTAATTATTAAGTTATAAATAAGATGCTACATCTGCATTGCAGGCTGTTATTACAGGTTAACAGCAGCAGTGAAAACTGATTTCATATGGCTCGTTTGTTTGTTTTGGGGTTTTTCTGTTTTGAAGCAAATGGAATAATATTAAAACTCTACAGGGTGAAAACATTGAAGTCTTACAACATAGTGAAAGTCAAGAGCCATTATGCAAGACTGGCATGGCCTTTGTTAGCTACTTGAGTGTCTTCGAACATATGTAGCCACACTATGAACAATATTTCAAAGTAGTTCTAGGCTAGCTGTTCACTTAACAATGCAAAATTTTATTTTCAGGGTCGTCCAATCATTCTGTGTTCTAAAGAAGACACTGAAAGCTCAAAATTTGCCTACAAAACCATTGAGCTGCCTCATACAGTTGACTGCCTTCAAGGAGTGTTGAGTGTCATTCCTCTTCAGTTGCTTTCATTCCACCTGGCTGTTCTCAGAGGATATGATGTAAGTGTTTTCTATATTTAACACTCCATTTAGTGCAGTTTTGAACTTCCTCCTACCAGTGTAAAGTGAGAGACCCAGTTATATGGCATATCTAAGAGATAGCTATGAAAATAGCTAGTGAAGCTCATAGTGAGTGTGGTTATAGAGGTGGCATTTCAGTGCCAGTTCTTCAGTTTTGTATTTTTTAATTAGTATCTTCTAAAGAAATCATGAAGCTCTTTTGCTTAGTTTGATTAGTTAAGAGTGCCAATGGGACTTTTTCAGATAACTCAATCTTGAAATGTGATATTGTACTTTAACTTAAAATAGGTCAGTGCTTTGCACAGCTTGGTTTGTTGATGTGTTGGTGTGTCAGTTTGATAGTGACGACTGCTTTGGAAAGGTACCCTGTGCAAAACAAATATGTATTTGTTAGGAGGGTTTTGGAAGAACAGATGAATTCAGCTGCGAGTCATTATCTGCAGATCTATAGCCTGTTGTGTGTGTTAATGTGTTTAGAATAAAGCAGAACTCATTAGGAAGTCTGAAAGAGCACACTAAATGAACTGTCAAATGCAGAATGTCAGTATTACTCTGTCATACTGAAAGTCTGTCTCTTCATTCTAGGTGGACTTTCCAAGAAATTTGGCCAAATCTGTTACTGTAGAATAACAGCCAGGAACAGCTGATGCATTTGTCACCAGACCTCTGAGTTATACTTGCAGAATGTGTTGTTCTGAACTGATAGGTAAATGTTTTTTGTAAAGAGAATGACAGTGCTGACTGGAAAGTGTCAGAAGGATTTCTCTTGCAGCTTTAAAAGCTTTTGATGTGCCTTGTACCCAAGTGCTTTTGCTCACAGCAAATACTCCTCTAAGTCCTGAAATTGCCAAAGAAGATAAAAATTGTTTACACATGGTATACTGAATGAACGTTTTTACTGTGCAATATATATATACAGCTCTCTCCAGAGTAACTGTGAACATTTTTTTAGCCTACACTACATAACTAGTTTTAAAGATACAGTATTTATAAGTACAATTTGTATAGCTTTTTTTAAGTTATTTTTTTAGTACGTTACTTATCTGTAACATTGGTAATGCTCAGAATGTAAATACTGAGCATGTTGATACTTGTGTACAGTTGTTAGGGATTTTCCTTCTTCAGCCTCAAACTGGAAATTTGTTGTCTCCTCTTCTTTCCCAGCTTCCCTTCCCCCTTTGCATCTGTGTTTCATATTTAACCAGTCATTTACAAAGTTCTTCTGTGGCTGTAAATTCCCAGCTATGTTTTAAATTTCTGCTTCTTTCAACTGTTTTGAAAAGCCAGAATGACATTTGTTTTGTATGCCACCCCAGCTCTTATTTGCATAACATGTATAGTGCAACAGAATAAGGGAACTGGATGTCTTTCAAGTGATATTTTTGTTTGAAGAGGGTACAATGAAATGACAATGCAATTAAAAGATTATATAATTCTTCGTGTTTTGTGGTTTGGTTTTGTGTGTGTGTTTGGGGTTTTGTTTATTTCATTTTTGTTGTGGTTTTTTTTTTATAACTTGATGACTTCTATCTCAGATCTGACTCAGGTCCTATTTTAGTACCATATATGTTTGCAAAAGCACACTTCGCTAGTTGTGAACCAACTTGCAGTAGGAGAGCCCTTATAAACATGAAAAGAAATAAGGTAGATACACATAAGAAGTTCTCTGCTCATTTGTTTGGTTTTTATTCCCAAATGGCCAGAGAACATAGTATTTAATTTTTCTGTGTTTCATTAAGTAAGTAAATACTTCACTAGTAAAGCTTTCTTTATGATATTCCTCTGCAGGCTTGCTTCTAAATGTTTGAATGTTTATAAACTTAGGTTAAGAGGTTGAAAGTGTTACACCAGCTTGTTGTAATAGGACCTACTTACTGGAAACTGCCCTAGTACTTTTTATAACCGCATAAAAGAACCAAAATCATAATGAAAAGCATAGTAGTAATCTGACCTAAATGCCAAAAATATGTAACTCTGTATCTAATGTGTTTTGGTAAGTGATGAGAAAGCCCCTTTTACTTTCTCTCTAGAATTAGTATTCCCTTCAGATTAAAAATTGGAACTATCAAAGCATATTGGTGTCATCTAGTCTACATGCTGCATTAAATTGATTTTATTAAAAAAAGTTTCAGGTGCATTTTTCTAAAATCAGCTGTGAGAACAGAAATCACAGAAATGAAAGCTCTCATCAGTCCTAGGAGAGGTGGAAAATTGAGTTTATTTTCAGGCAGCACCTGTTTTAAAAAACAAGCACTCCTTGTGTCAGGGTGGGGGGTACGTAACGGATAGAAGGCTTATCATTTTTGAGTGGCATTGAAAATAGCTCGGGGAGGGAATAAATCCCTCCCTTCTGAGCCATCCCTCTGGAAAAGGTGTGGGTACAGCAGAACCAGCGGTTCAGGGCATGCAGCAGCACGGCGAGGCCGTGGTGTGTTATGACGTGGTGACAGGCTGCCACCGTGTGATGTCATCGTGCCACTTTGAGGCTTCTTGTCCTCGGCAGGTGTTTATGTCACGGAGGGCTTCTCCCGGCCTGCTGGAGCTGTGAGGAGCTGGCAGCAGGATTGGTGCCACAGTCAGTCGTGATGTGGTCCTGCTGCGAGGTGACACCACAACTCTCGTGACAGCCTGACATTATGCGATGACATCACGATTATCGTGACAGGCTGACGTCATGCGATGACATCACGATTATCGTGACAGGCTGACATCACGAGACGACACCGCGCCGGGGGGCGGTGGCCGAACTGCCCCGTCACTGTGGGCCTTCAGCGCCCTCCCATATATAGCCGCCAGCAGGTCCCACCCCCCAGGTCCGATTGGCTGAGCTACTCCGGCGGGGGGCTGCGATTGGTAGGGGCGGCTGTCAGTCAGGGGCGGCGCCGTGCGGAGCACCGGGAGGCCATTGTGGCTGGGGCAGCGGGAGGCGGTGGCCGGGGCTGGTCCCGCCGCGTCCGACCCAGGTGAGGGGGCGGCCGTGAGNGCGGGAGAGCAGCAAGGCCGGGCCCGTCCTCCTCCGGCCGAGTCCGCCGCCCTGCCCGTGCCGCAGTGCCGGCCCCGGCGGGAGCCGCCTCTGCTCCTCCTGCTCCCCTCTCGCTCCGTGCCGCCTCCGCCAGTGCCCGTGTGCGGCCGGCCCGCGCTCGGCGGCCCCCGGAGCCCTGTCCCGGGAGGGGAGCAGGACCGAGGGCTGCGCGTCCCGCTCGGTGCGGCCGCGGCGAGCCCGGGCTTTCTGGAGCCGAAGCGATTTCTCAGCAGAAGTTTTAGGAAAGATGTGAGAGGAGCCTTTTTGCTCGGTTCTTACATAAACAGCGAAATTGGTTGCAGCACATGCACGTTTAAACTTTTCTCTCTTTACATCAACTTACCCTGGCAGGGTGCTGAGTTCCTTTCAGTGTTTGCGTGTGTGTGTAACAGCTGAATGATACTATAACAGGTAGTGGTGTAATCTTCGTTTGGTCAGTAGTAACGTGGGTTGCTTAAAGAAGAAGGTCTGCTTTCCAAGAGTTTCCACTTGCAAACTACCTCTAAACTGCTGTAATCCTTCGGCATTACTCAGCTAGTGCTTTGTTACACTTTCGTTTTAAAGGCTCTGAGTAGAGTGAGATGTAACTCACTGTGATTTTGTAGCTGGACTCTTACCTTTTGATATATATTGCTGTAAAGATTAAAAAAAACCCCTTGCCATTATGAGATGATAGTCCTTGAAAGGACTGAATTTGGAGTACTAACCTGAATTTGAAGTACTTTTGCAAGGGTGAGTAAGGGAATAGGGGGAGATTTTCTGCACAGAATTTCCATGTGTTTTCATACACACGTTTCATACGTGTATGTGTATATATATTCATCGTTAATATTTTCAGCAGTAGAATTTTAGCTTAAGGCTTAAAAATCAAGTTAAGTTTCGTGTTGTTCTTGTGTTTCATTGTCAGTAATAACATTTCTGTAACCAAAACAACCGTGAGAATGTGTTCCCAGTCTGTTTCATAAGCTTTTGATTTGAAGATATCCAGAGGACAGATCTGGTTAATAATAAGTTGCCATTTTAATAAATATATTTTAGGGAAGTGACTGTTTAATACAAGATGTATTCTGTGGTGCAGTTGCTTTCAGCTTCTAAAGATTTCTCCCTGGAATTCTGTATAAACCTACTACTGGCAGGTTTGGTGTGTTGGTTATTTTTCTAGTAGGAGAACAATGGATAAGGACTAAGAAACTGGTTTGACAGATAGACTTCCTACTTGCACAACAGGAAATCTGTTTTTATTTGGGGGCTCTTGCCCCCAGAATGGATTGTCTGAAGTCTTGTGAACAGCTACAATCTCATGGCACCTAATTTTACATTAATGTGTATGTCTGAAGTAATACATGTCGTGATGCATCCAAGCAACTTGAAGCCCAAGTGAAAGTTAAGACTAGAGATGGAGAGGTGCTTTGCACAGAGAATGGCAAATGTGTTGAAATACATAAAACTTGTGTGTTCTGATGCCCAATTGTCTCTTTGGGTCTTGTCTAAAAAGCTTATCCTGATCTCCAAGTGGTTTTTAAAAGGTGGTTTTGTGCAGACAAGGATTCTTAAAGGGAGGGGGTTTTCAGGATCAGGATAATTTCATTTTCTCATATTTCTTTGTCGCTGTTACAGAAAAGTGTTTCATTAACCCCTGAGGAGGTACAGCATAGTTCTTGTGTAACTAATAAGTTGATAGCCTGTAACTTGATACCCAGTTTATGCAAAATCCGTACTTTTTTGGTTTTGTCCCTAAGTCCTTGCAGAGGGAGGATCTTGACCTTTCAGCTGTACCTTTCTTCTAATAATGAAGATTCAGTGAAAACACCATAGCTGCTCAGGAACTGTTCATCAAAAAATTTGGTACCTCAGAGTGCATAGCTTTGGAGTAATGAAAAGGGTTGGAAAGAAGAGTGGGATGTACTAGGAAAGTCTGGGAGCTGTTCTTGAGGCATCGCTTTGGTCTCACGTTAGCGTGAGCTGGCTGTGGAACTGCATCTGACTGCCTCTAATATGCCTATATTGTGTAGGAGATGTTGTTCTTTTCCTTCTTCTCCCTGTGACAGAGGCAGAAAGTTGGTAGCTCACATTTTCCCTTTACTGATCGTTTCTCCTCTGCTTTTTTTCTAAAGCTTCTAAGAGGAAATGTCAAGTAAACTGTCTAAATTGCTGCCAGAGATGACCCAGTTGAATGTCTGCCTCTTAAAATGCCGCATAGATTTTGAGAAACTAGAAGGTAAAAGGGACTCTAGACATTTCTTGACACTCTCTTAAGACTATTACAGTTTGGTTTAAACTCAGTCTTTAGTAGGACTTAGAGGTCTTCCACCTATTTTACTGCAGATTCCTTGAGTTCATCTGCTGACTTAAAACATGGAAAAGATGCTGCTCCCTCCTATGTGCACCGAGGAAGAGAGAAATCCGAATTCTAATTCTTAAAGCAACCAAAAGTTATTTGTGTGGCTTTGTGCCCTTCTAGGGTGGGTGTCTGCGTTGCTCTTGAGGCTTTTCTGCTTTGCATTGGCTCGCAGATACTCGGTGGGGCCAGTGAAGAGAGAGACAAGCTGTTCTTTCTGTAGCCAAAGCAGACAGCACAGGACACAGCTGCTCTGGGGGAAGGGGCTGCTTGCATTTCCTGTTTTAAGGAACAAGTTTCAAGTGATTTGCCTGTGCAAATCACTCTGGGCTCTAATGGCGCTATCTGTCATAGTGAATGTGAAATTAAAAAGGGGAGAATTTGTTAGAGATCTCTTCAGTAATTACTGAGGTAATTTTCTTGTAAGGTTTGGAAGAGGAATGGACACCCAGGAAAACTGGCGGTCTGTGCTCTCGTTACTGTAGTACATCAGAGCTAAAGAGGTTTAGTCCATTACTGTGCTCTCTGATGTAATTACTTACCTCTAATTCATTCTTGACGGATGGATTTGACTTACTCTCTATTGTGGCAGGAAAGTCTCCTTTAAACTGTAGCACAAAACTCTAATTCTGTAGTACTATAAGGACGTGACTGATAGTGTAGGGTGTTGTGGTGTGTATAAAATGGGAAGGAGAATGTGTTGCCATAGGTCTGGATCAGGGAAGGGTTGCCTGGCAGAGGTGAGAAGGCAGAGCCCTCCTTGAAATTTCCTACTGAACAAGGCTGAAAGGGATGTTGGAGAAATTGCAGCAGCCAGGGATTTGGGGGGCAGTTTTATTTTAAACCTGTTTTGCTGTTTTAATAAAGTCTTTTATTAAAACCCAGTTTCCTTCTGCCCATGGCCTCCGTGGGTGTCTGCAGTCACTTTTATCTGTGTACTCAGTGTTTGAATAACATCATTTTTGGTTTTTTTTTCTCTGTAATACAGAAATTAGTACATTCCTAACACATAGTGGTAGTTCTAAGTTATGGAGTAACCTTCAAGAAGCAGAGAGTTGTACTTGGGTGGTTTTGTTTTTAGAGTTGTTTACTTAGATGCTTTTTGTTTGAGGGATTGGAGTAGGAACATGCATTCCCTTAAAGCTGTGAAAGCTGTAATTGCTGTCTGTCTGCAAGTACTTTTCATTAGCAGTGGTAATGCACAAAACTGAAAGAATGTTTGTTTAATGGTGTGCTGTTGAAAAATTCATATGTATTAAAATATGTATATTTCCTATCTTGTCTGCCTGAAATTAGTGAGATATTGAACATTTGTTTTCTTTCTTTTTCTTTAAGATCTTGGAAACTTTGCCAGGTCCTTGAGAGAGAAAACTACATGACACTACACCATGACTGACAGTAAATGTGATAGTCAATTTTACAGTGTTCAAGTTGCAGATTCAACATTCACTGTACTAAAACGTTACCAGCAATTGAAGCCCATAGGATCGGGGGCACAGGGCATTGTTTGGTGAGTAATAAATACTTTATTTAAATATGAAAAGCTATAAATATAAAGCAAAATTTGCATGCCTTTCTGATACAGGTACCAGAACATAAACACTGATAATAAATTCTTGTGTTACAGGGTTATGGACTAAATAAATTGTAAACCAATTGCTTGCTATAGTTCATGTGCAAACCTATTTTTCTGTTTTGTTTTTAGGGAAAATTAATATTTGGATAACTGCATAAATTAGAATGGTCAACAAATTTCTTCCTTTCTCATTAACCACTTTATTTCTGTTTCTAGTTCTCCCATTGCCCTTGTAGTTGTGATACTGCAGTGTAAGGTATGACAATGGTGAGAGATTCTGGGTTTTACTCCTTTCTTCATCATGGCCCCCTTTCTTCCCCCTCTTTTATTCCCAGTCACTCCTGTCCATTTCTAGGAGCCATCAATGCAGTGCCTTGCCATTAACTGGCAGGATGAGGCAAATCAGTGTCATTGTCACTCCATGGATTAACCAGAAAGGGATGCTGTGTGAGGGGTTGGGCTGGCCAGCTCTCCCTTGGTGTGTCACCCCAGCTTTGTGTCCAGCCTCCACTGGCCCAGGACGTGGGAGTCCTTAGGCTGATCCTGAACCTTAGTCTCTTGTATGGCACCACACCTCTGGGCCAGCTAAAGGTAAACACTTTCAAATGTTCTTTAGACTGCAGCAATCCATTCTGCACAACTTAGTGCCAGCCCGTATTTTGTTGGGCAAATCGTACTTGGTAACAGCAGAAATGTTTATTGATGTGGGTTTTCATTCCATAAACAGGGGAGCAAACAGATGTACTCAGGAACTCTGTGATATTAACTTAATCACAACACATGGTGGGCTGTTTGTGCTTTGAATCCAGCCTGCAGTTTGTCTTCATCTATAAAATCTGCAGAATAAGTGTGATGACTCATGTACTCTGAACAACTCCTTGTACAGCACCTGCCCATGTCTTCTTGGCCTTTTCATAAGCATAATAAGTTATATAAATAGGAAAAGAATGCATTTTTGTGAGAGCATGTCTTTATTTTAGAATTTTTTAGATAGCCCTCTTGCCCTGCTGATAGGTGACAAACAAGCAAAATGAGAACACCATATTTCATTCTTGTTCAGTGGGTTGAGTGATGAGGGGGTCCTAGGTCTTGGTCATCAGGATTTGGGTAAGATTTAGTATAGTACTGACATTTTCCAGGTATAAACGTTCTCAGAGTTATGCTGGGTTTAGATGGCATGCAGGAATTTGGGGTGGTTTAAAGTGTTTCTCCTTTCATTAGAAGCAGAGCATTTCTAAGCCAAATGACTTTGACTACGTCTCTGCTTCAAAATGAAATGCAGGTAGTCTTAAGGTCAGTGTGTTGGGAAGAAGAAGAAATTATTTGATTTATTGACTTGTTTTGAAACTACTTGATTTATGGAACAACAGAATGAAACATTGCATAAATTTTCATCTTCCTGTGAAATAGCTCAAGTTGAACAAGGTGCAACATCTTAATTTCTCATAAAATCTTTACACAAGGGAAAGAAGAAAATACTAGGACGTAGAACATGGAAAACTCAGTGTAAGATGAGTGCTATCCTGCTATATTCAGCTGAAAAAATTGTCAAGTCATTAGTGTAACACACGGATGTGATGGTTTCTTTATCATCCCGTGTTTAACATAAAAATTAGGGAAAGTGTTTCTGAAGTTTTGTGTCTGGATTTCATTTCTTTTATGAGAAATTTTTAATACCACTTGTGTCATTTTAGCTAGGAGAGGTCTAAATTTGCGCTTTTTTTCTCGTGATTCTAATGGGAAACTCCATTGGTATCGTTCCGTGTAGTTTTATCTTTGATATTAAAATGTAGGAAAATAAGTAGTTTTAAAAATATATACTTGGGAAAAACAGTAAATGAGAGCTCGAGGAAGATGATAAAGTAACTCAGTTGTTATGTAGAGGGTATTTCTAGTTCACACTGCAAGCAGGCTAGAAGAGAAACTGGATATACCTTTTGTACTTTATGTACAAAGCACACATATTTAACTTACTGCACTTCTTTGTTCCTAAGTATTAATACATCTGAAGTCTGGTAATCTGTTTTGGACTGAATCAAAATAACTTTTGTCTTTGACTTTCTGACATCTTTTTTTTTCCTTTCTTGTCCTTGATTTCCTAAATTTTCTAGGGAATGTCCAAAATAAGAGGTTCAGGTGGAGTTCTTCACATGTGCTTAGACTGAGCCTTGTCATACATCTGATTTGTCAGATCACAGATGGACACTTCCCCTCAAATTATTCCTCTATCTGCTGCTGCCCTGTGATTTACAGCTAATTCATGCAGACCCTGTTGGTTACTGATTTGATACTAATTCACAGGTGTAGTCATTAACATATTGAAGTCATTAAACATTAAAGGCATTAACATAAAAATTGATTTACATGTAACATCTTTGGGGTGAATACTGAAATATCAGTGCTTTCATGTTTGGGAGGAGAATAATTTCTCCAACTGTCTGGCCAGTTGCTTTCCTCCCACTTTGTGTTTCCTTTTGCACAAGCATAAAGGCTTTAAATCAGAGATTGATCGTGACATTCAGTAATGACTTACGCATTTCACAGAACTAAGCTGAAATAAATGCTAGCAAGTCTTTAGGGTAAGTGGCACGTTAGTTCAAATTTGAAGGCATGTCCCAAGAAAACACAGCGTCTCCTGAGTGAGCCCTGCTTTGTGGTGGTGTTGCTTTTTTCCAGGGAGGAAAACAGTGACTTTATGCTGGGAAACTTGATATAATTTGGGTATTGTTGTTCTCACAGGGGAGCTGTACTTCTTGTTAGAGTACTGTAGTGTGATGGTCCTTTTAAGTCTGGTGTTACATATATCTTGATGAGATAGGAAAGGAGCTCACAAAGAGCTTAAATGTGCTTGGAAAAAAATGTGAATGAGAATTCTTTGCTACCCTGTGAATGCAACATTAAATGGAAATAGGGTAATGTGCGAATCCTTATTTAAAACTGCAACTGTTTAAAGACTGGAACTCCTGAGTAGCAAGTGCTAGGAATTCACATATATTTTGCCAAATAGTCTGTGTTACTAATGAAGAACATTCCCACATTAGTCTTGTTTTGTTTATACAGATACTTCAGCTTTAGATTCTTACAGCTATTAAAGCAAGTTTAAACTTTGACCTCAAACTGCAGAGGGAAGGAACAAACACAACTGAAAAACAGGGTAAATGTAATGGTCATGGTCACTTTTAAACTCTTGTATTCCTCCCTTCAGTCTGAGTTTTCCATATTTCTCAATTCAATGCATTTTTTTCCACCCAGAAGCAGATGATGAATGTAATTTTCTGCACTACAATTTTTTATCATTGCGTACTATCCACGTACAGGAGAATATTGATCCCTGCAGAAGGGATCATGGAGACATCATTGTGACTCTCCTTTAGAGAAGAGAAATTTCTGCTGCAAATACTAAATGATTGTCAGTCAGCAAAAGTGTCCAAAAAATATTCCAAATAAACAGATTAGGCAGCTGGAATGCTTCTTGATTTCAAATAAGCCTGAAATATTTTTAGATCTTGCAATTTTGAGTGTGAGTCTTGAGTCAGCAGTTTCAGTCTAAAGACAGAAAGGAGAGCAGGAAGACCTCTGATGAATGTCAGTGGCTTCTGTTTGACTTACTTGTATTTATTAAAAGATGTGTAGTTTTTAAAGGATGTTTCTTTTCTGAATTAAAATTAGGTGTAGTACCAACAGGTTACTGGATATACTTTGTCTTAAATCTTGATTTCTTTCCTTCTTCACTCTGCCTCCCTTTTGCCCCATCCTCTCCCTCAAACAAACTTCAACTTGTTTGTCTTTGAACACTTCTAGTGCTGCATTTGATACAGTGCTTGGAATCAATGTTGCTGTGAAGAAGCTGAGTCGTCCTTTTCAGAACCAAACCCACGCGAAAAGGGCCTACAGAGAGCTCGTTCTTTTAAAGTGCGTCAATCACAAAAATGTGAGTTGGGCTTTGTGTTTCTCATTACTGTTAGTTATCAAAAAAGCTTAGGATTTGCTCTCCCATTTGCTGTTAGTAACCAAAGGAATGGAAATAGTGACAGACTGGAAAGATTTGCTGTGGGCAGTGCAGTTCTTCACAATGTATGGCTCAGTTTTTGGGTGAGCTCCTTGGGGTATGAAGTGCCAAGGGGAGGAGGTTTTTGCTGTGTTGTTGGTACAGGGCTGCCGTCAGTGTCAGCTTTAGAGACCAGGCCTTGCTCTCTTGAATTTGCCCTTTTTAAGTCATCTGCAGCAAAGCCTGTTTGGCACTGGGATGGTTTGTGGGTTTGAGCATTGTAACTTCACTGTATTTAATTCTTCTGAGCATAGGCAAGATTTTAATTAAATACAGTGTTTAACTGGTGGGGTTTTGGGAGACGCAGCACTGTCTAAAAAAGTGAAATGCTATGGACAGTACTTGTGAATTTTGAAATCTTTGAACCCTCTGAAGTGAGCCTTGATGTCAATACTTCATTGTTCAAATACAAGAATATAGGGTTTATGTGACTGCTGTGTTCTGGTGCTAATATGAACTAAAACATTGCTGGTCACTGAAGTTGTGCAACCAAGTCTCAAACTTCCTGCAGTCAATTAGCCTTTCAGGGTTGCTTTTTAAGTTAGATTTTGGTGAGGCCCAGATGCAGCAGAATAAAAGCAAGGTGGTTGTTAAAGATGGCAGTACAGTACTTTTAGCAATTCTGGAAATAGTACATCATAATCTAAGTTTAATGGGATGGCGTGGGGCACCTCACTGCACGTGGTGTTGGACAGCCTTGGTTAAAATTCCTTGCACAGCATGTGATTTAAAATAAGAGATTATTATTTATGGGGGAAAATGGGATGTATTTCAGGCACTGGGGAGGGAGATAGAAGGTGTCATATAACTTTAGAAAAGAAAAAAAGTGATTTTGTCCTATCTTGGTTCCTTTGGCACACATGCTGCAGTTTGGAACTATTTCTGAATTGGCAGTTTTTCAGCATATCTGAGTTAAGTGCAGCCAAGTAGCATTCAAATTGTGTATATAGTAACAATGTGCACTTTATTTTGCATAGTAACTTCTGCAGTAGTGGAGTTTTATGTGAATTAAAGCAGAAGTTTCTTTTAATGTTTGTTTTTATTTTATAGATTATTAGTTTATTAAATGTGTTTACACCACAGAAGTCACTAGAAGAATTTCAGGATGTGTAAGTACTAGATTTTTTTCATTTTCTCTGACAAATACTGGCCTCAGCCCTAGAGATGGATTTCCAGTATCCTACAGACTTCATGCTTTGAAAATCAAGAGTAGCTGAAAGCTGAAGTGGGCAATGAAAAAGGGCTATTTACCTCTTATTCATCAGTCTGCATACTTTGCTTGCATATGCATCTGGTTTGTGTGCATTGTCCTTCAGCTGCATGCATCACCTCAGGGTAATAACTTGGTCTGGATAACATGAGAGCAATTTTTTACTGTACCAGTCATATCAGCACAACAGTATTTTGGCCTCAATTCAGAACTGAATATATTTCTTTTTTATTCAAGCATTATCAATTGGTCTAGAAAGGATTCATGGCCATTTGATTGGTGGAATATCCCTAGGTTCCAGAGAATGTGCTGTTGTGGTTTGTGAATAGGCTGCTTGGGTAAATGAGGGAGTGTTTGTGTCTGAAGAGGGTAAGTAGATGACAGTTGAAAATTACTTTATGATTCTTAGTTTTCACGGTGATTATCTTAATTTTCTTAATTTTTAGAGTAAAAGACAGTGAAAGAGAGCATTTATGTTGCATCTGCAATCTCTGCATCAGCTTCAATCTGTCATAGTTTTTCATGATGCATAAATATAGAATTATTCTCTGTATTACTGTTTATAAAACTAGTGGAATTTTAATATTTTGTGACAGAATATTGAACACTTAATTTTTAATAGTAGGACTTGAATAGATAATTTTACTTTGTAACTGTGGTCATGCATGGGGTTTTTTATTGGCTTTTTGACATTTAGGTTAGCAAAGTAGTTGATTTTTCTTAAATACCTCTTAGGCTAAGCTTAAACCTCATATGAAAAGTAAGACTTGAGTTTTCTTAACGCTTTCTTTTTTGTGCTTTAGATATTTGGTTATGGAGCTGATGGATGCAAATTTGTGCCAGGTTATTCATATGGAATTGGATCATGAAAGAATGTCCTATCTTCTTTACCAAATGCTCTGTGGTATCAAGCATCTCCACTCAGCTGGTATCATCCACAGAGTAGGTAGTAGTAGATCATTAACAATACTCTTTGTGAACACAGTTTTTATGAAACAGGGAGGAAGGGAGGGGGTTGTATAAAAAAGCACGTACACCAGAGCAGGAAAATGCAGTTGTTATTAAAGTGAATTTTTGGCTTATCCTGATTGTGGAGGGGGTGTGGGTATTATTCTGTATGTTAATCCTTCCTTAACTGAGGTAATTTCTTGTTAGGATTTGAAACCCAGCAACATAGTAGTAAAATCAGATTGCACGCTAAAAATCCTTGATTTTGGACTGGCAAGAACAGCATGTACTAACTTCATGATGACTCCGTACGTAGTAACACGGTATTACAGAGCCCCAGAGGTCATCCTGGGAATGGGATATAAAGAGAATGGTAAGTTGCTGGAGTAACGCTTTCAATCTTCTCTCTAAAGTATGTCTCTCTTGGAACATAACTACTTTAAAAAGAGGAGGGAGGGCTGGTTTCCCCCTGTCAAGTTTGTTATTCTAATCATGATTTTGGAAATCAAAATTATTACGGCGTAATTTTTTGTTGAGAGTATAATAGTTTTCTGTGTGCCTTTCTCCATGTAACATTTACTGCTCCCTCTCCCCTGCTATAGTTAGATCTCATCATATATTCTCCTATTATCTTTTTGCTATGTTTTTTATTTTGAAAAAACTGTTGAGGCACTGGTGCTGGCTGGTATTAAAAAAAAACAACCCAAAAGGTCAATATATAAATAACAAACCATTTAATCAATGTAATTTTATGCTGAAACATCTTCTTTTGACAATGTGTCCCCTTTTGCCTCTCTGATTATTAAAATATGCTGCAGATCCCTACCATAAACCATGTCTTATATTCCCTTAAGTCTGCATAGTGCTCAAAGAGGCTGAGTGTTACATTATTAAAACCAACACAGCTGTAATATATTGAACATTCAGCCAACAAAGTTGCTGCCAAGGAAATTGTCCTTGCATTATTGGGGGTTTTACCTGCTGATTTTTACTAGCACTGGACTTGTATGCTCTTTGCTTTATCACAAGGGCTTGTGGATGCCATGGTTTTGTATACCTGTAATTTTGGCTGTGTAAAACAAGGGATTTATGGGACCTTGCTGGGCCCTTGATAATGATAAAAACACTTCATTTAGTGCAGAAGGCAGCTTGTTGTACAGCAAGTGCTGATGTGGATCAGAACTTCAGCAGAGATTGTTCTGGTTGGGACAAAAATAAATTATCTGCAGGACTGTGGGAATACGGTGTGAGTTTTCAAATAAATAATTGTGGTATTTAAAAAAAAATCTCTTTAATCTTTTGTCCTTGTTGCACCTAACATATGGTAGTGGATATCTGGTCTGTTGGGTGCATTATGGCAGAAATGGTCCTCCATAAAGTCCTGTTCCCAGGAAGAGATTGTATCCTTCTTCATGGTCATTTCACAAGTGTAAACACTGCCTGTGTTTTACAAAATGCTAATAACAAAATTCAGGAACGGTCAGTTGGTGTTGATATGATTGAAAATTCGTGTGAGCAGTTTGGTTTTCCACATTGTTGTGTTTTACTGTAGATGGCAGACGGTTTTGTTTGTTTTCCTCACATTTGTTCATGATACTTCATAATTTGATCATTTCACTTTTATTTTCAGTTGATATCTGGTCAGTTGGGTGCATCATGGGAGAATTGGTGAAAGGTTGTGTGATATTCCAAGGCACTGATCGTATCCTTCCCTAGTCATCCTTGAATCCCATTCCACTTCCAACAGAAACACAATTATTTAGATCTGTATAAAAGCATAAAGAATATTTTCAATAATATGTTTTACTAGATCCACTGTACTCTTTGAAATTAGTGTCATTAACCAAATTGTTGAGGTCTCCATTTTCTCAATTGACTACATTTCATGTGATTTATAGTGGTTGAATCCATTGTATTATGAGGTTCAGCTTTTGTAGTTTAAAAGACAGATACTGCTAGGTTTGAAAAATAGAAAATATACTTAACTGCTTTTTTACTCTTGTTCTTTGTAGATAAGTGTTTTAAGCAAAAGCCTATGAAGTTACTTCTTAACTATGCATGGATTTTGCTTATTATTTATTTGAATGGTAGACTAATTTTTTTTATTGCACAATTTTTTGAGTTTCAATCAGATTTTTTTCTTGTTTATTAGCGCTTGCTGGGCAAAGGTGACCTAATGGCAAGCACACTGCATGAGATCTTCTTTTATTATTATTATTTAACATAAAAAGAAAAACTTTCTGGAGGTTCTTTTTTTTCCCCATTTTATGAAAATTTGATTTTGGACTTACTTTTTCTATAAGATTGTTATTCTTCCATTTCTCCCTCCAGTATTTTTGACCAAGATTTCATAGAATCATAATCTCAGAATGGTTTGGATTGGAAGGGGCCTGAAAAACCATCTAGTTCCAACCCCCCTGCCAAGGGCAGGGACACCTTCCACTAGACCAGGTTGCTTCAAACCCCATCCAGCCTGGCCTTGAACACTTCCAGGGATGGGGCAGCCGCAGCCTCTCTGGGCAACCTGTGTTCATAATTGTGCTCCAAGTTTTTGAACTCCAATATAATATTTTTGCTCATGAGCAAGGAGTAACCACCACTAAAACATCAGGTGCCTGTTCACAGATACCTGTGTCTCTTATAGAGGAGGACTTCCAATTTTAATGCTAAATTTCATGACACTAATCTTCAACAGTTGATCATACATTATTTAGTAATAAAATGATTAAATGTTAAATAAGTCTCTTTTTTTTCTACCTTTCTTCCTTTCTATACTTATTATTTTACCTTTTGAAGCCTTCAGACCAACCTAACACAATTCTTCATGGATGTTATGTGTCTTTCACCTGCATGTTGTTAGCATGGGCTATTTTGATTTGTTCATGAATAAATGAAGGAAATTTTGTTTGTACTTGTTGAATATGCAAGTTATGGTTTGTGATTCTCTCAGGGTCACTGACGTTCCACCAGTCTATGTTTCAAGGAGTCTCCTCCCCTGATAGGGCACGGCATAGCTGTGCTTACAGGGATTTTTGTTTCTCGTGAGAGTTTCCGTTCTCTTTAATCTGAGATACTGACAACTGTGTTGTTGAGGCTTTTCCTCAGTGATCACTATGTGGGTCAGGTTGTCACCTTCAGCTGCAGGATTGTCTTGGCAGGGTGGTTTATGGGCAGTGCTGCTGTGCATGGCCATGAAGTTATCCTTTTGTTGATTGTGTTTGGGGTTTCTTTTGGTTGCTTTCTTTAAGTTAAATTTTAAAACGTCTTAGTATTTGGGCATTTAGAGGAGGGAGCTAAGTTCAGCATATTGCACAGTGCTTGCCCTTGACTATCTTCAGGGAAACCTACTCTTAGATTCAGTAATTTGTATTTTCCTAGATGGTGGATGGGAATTTCTGGGATACTTGCAGCAGTGCTCTGGGTGGAATGAAATGCTCTGCGTTGCCAGGGTGATGGATGCACAGAACCTGCTCCTGACTGTGCTGGAGAGGCCTGAGTTACTGCCAGTTGCTGTTGCACTGGGAAATGAGAAATGGAGAAAAAACAGGGAATGTAGATACCTAAGGTGAAATAATGGAAAAGCCTGGCAGCAGCAGAGTGGTTTTGATGTTCTTTCTGCCCATATGGAGAAGGAAACTGGTTGCCTGACCAATGCAAAAGGCACGAGGGGTATTTGTGCTTTCTTGGGAAAAGTCATGCTTTGCTGTCATTGTAATAAGGCCTCTGTTTTCAACTTCTCTTCTTCCAGAGTCCCGAAAGGCAAATAAACTTGGCATGGATTAAATGCCTGGTTCCTTCTGACCCTGGAGTCTCTAGAATGGGGAGAGCAGCTTTGTCTGAAGGCTGCCAGGTCATTCACAGAGCTTACTCTGCCTGCTTTATACTGAAAGCCCACTTGGGTTTCTGATAAGAGGCTTATTTTAAGTCCATCCTATGTTGAGAATTTTTTTTCAACTTTCACCATCTGTAAAGCACTTTGAAACTGAGATACTGTTTTTTGCCTGTTTTTACCTCTGAAGTGGGACAGGTCATTAAGTTTTCTGCCCTCCCTCAGTCTTCTGAGACCTCAATAAACTGGACTCTTATTTGATTATCTGACTAACCAGGCTGCTGTTACTTAAAGGAAAAGCATCTTCTTGAATCTAGACTGGTGGAGATCTCACAAAAATTGGTTTCTCAGCTATGAACAAAATTTCCTGATGTATGTTAATTTTCTCTTTGTCTGTGTTTTGTTTTAGCATGACCGTTAACAGTAGTCACTTCTTAATTTTGATTTTAATACAGCTTTTCCATTGGAATGCATTCAATAAGCAAATAAAATTTTCAATCTTTGTATCAGAAGTCTAAAGTCTTAGCATGGAGCAGTGACTATACATATATTCCCGATTGTAATCTTGACACACTGACTGAAATAGAAGCACCTCTGTTTTTAAAATACATCTTAATTCAAAGTACAGCATATTTGTTATTTAGTTGCATAATCCGTGTATGAGAATGGATAGGTTGAATTGTACATTTAGCTATGAATGTTTGCAAGGTCAGTGGATAGGCCCTGCTGGAATTGCACATTCTTTTTATCAGGAAAAAGTGGAAAGTGTAGATTAGAGTAGACTTAAATATCAGGAATATTAATGCAGTCTCTTCTCGGTGTGATAAATGAGCTTTGTTTCTCCAGCTAGGCTGGTTCAGAGCAGGCTGTGGTATCTCTGTAACGAGTATCACCGTGTCTGGGGAAAACGCCTTCACTTGAGAGAGGGAGGAGGGACAGTTCTGAAGGAACATGAGGCACAATTTCAACCTGTGGCTTGTAAATACTATTCTTAGATAATATTTAAATTTTGAATTTAAGAACAGAGTTATCTGTGAGTATTACCATGGTTGATACACTTAAACAAAAGAACTTCGCATAGAACCTTCTGGAATATGGTTTTCCTGTTCAGAACTCTTCTGCACCTTTTCTGAAGTTGAAAAAGGAAAAGAAACTAACCCCACCCAAACACCAACCAAAAAAAGCCCCCAACCATCCAACTATGCCCCTGAAAAATGCTCTAACCCAAAGCTTGATTTCCTTAGGAGACAGGTACAGAATTCCTTACTTTGGATGGGATGCATTTGTGCTTTAGGGTTTTTTGTGTGTTTTTGTATACCTTCGAGAATCTTCAGTGTTCCTGCTGTTACATTGCACTTCAGAAGATTCCAGAGCAGCCTTTCTTTTCTGACCTTAGAGTTGTTTTGCTATGGATACAACTGCCAAATAAAGCTTCTTTTGGACTCCAGAGAAGTATTATAATTAGAAAAATATACTTAAGAATAATGCATTGTGCAGCACTTCCAGCCTGTCCTTCAGATTACAAAATCTGAGTCTTATTTTTGTGTCAGTGTAGCATTTTGCATGGCAGCTCAGAATACTGCTGATGCTACAGTGAAGTTCATCTTTGTGTCCTCTGTTCAAGTTTCCATTAACTTCTCAGATTTTGTAAGCGATATTTTTGTAGAGTGCAGACTTCAAATTCTTCAGCTGATTTTCCTAAAGATATGGCGCAGATATTGATCAATGGAATAAAGTTATTGAACAATTAGGAACACCATCAGCAGACTTCATGAAGAAACTGCAGCCTACAGTGAGGAATTATGTAGAAAACAGACCAAAATATCCTGGTATTAAGTTTGAAGAGCTCTTCCCAGACTGGATATTTCCATCAGAATCTGATCGTGACAAGTTAAAAAGTAAGGCGAGTTTTTTCTCTCCATTTTTCTATGATGTTAATTTAAAATGTCTGCAGCACACTTAATTTAAAAACCTGATAAGAATGTTTATTGTAGTAGGTATCAACATTAAAAGCTGCATAACTTCTGTTTCTTTCATTTATGACAAGTTCTGAAGTCTTAGTAGTAGTTACTAAATATGTACTATTTCCCTGTCCCCAGGATCCTGTTTAATTCTCTTAATTTTAATCCATTGAATAATGTCTGTCACTTAATGTTCTCCAAAAGTGATACTTGTCATTGAGATTATTGCTGATCATCTTTTTCTAGTGCATACAGCTCATGTGGGCTATGCTTTGCTTTTAGGTAATTACTGAGAAAATAAGAAGAAAAACCCAACAATCCACCTTATTATATTCTCTAGAACAGAAGTGAAATGTTGCAGTGCATGTCCTGTGTTCCCAGTATTCATTTCCTGTGTCAGACATGAAACTCTACAGCTCTTTTACATGTGTGTTCTTTTCACCTTTACTTTCTAGCCAGCCAAGCTAGAGATTTATTGTCAAAAATGCTTGTAGTAGATCCAGACAAGAGAATTTCTGTAGATGAAGCCTTACGACATCCTTATATTACTGTCTGGTATGATCCAGCTGAAGCAGAAGCTGTAAGTTTGCAATTAAAATGAATTTTTAAGATTCCAATTTGATAACTTTAAAAATACCTTTAATTTTAGTCAAGAGCATGCTTTGAACTCATCCATGGCTAGCAGGAGTCACACAGGAAGCCTTCAGATGAGCATTAGGGGCAGAATCACCTGAAGAACAACTGTTGGTGGGGAGTTGAAATAATTTTGAAAGTGGCTGTTAATATTTCATTTTACTTACAGAAAGAGGTGCCTGTTTGGTGGCACTCCTCAGCTTTTTGAAACAGGGACTTGCTCTAAGGCCCTGTAAAGCCTTACAATGAATTTAAGTTTGGTTGATGGCTTTTAAACTGCCTTTCAGTGTGAGGCAGGACTTAAAAGCAAATTCTGGAGTTGTAAAATGAATGTGTCTTTGAAGTATAGAGAATAAACTGCCAACAAGGAAGGTAAAAAATGCTAAAAAATTTGTCATTTTTAGATTTTTTAGTTAAGATTGGGTGTATTAACCTGATGTAGTAGACACTATAGACTCTTCTTTTCTTTGTAGCCTCCACCTCAAATCTATGATGCACAGTTGGAAGAAAGAGAACATGCAATTGAAGAATGGAAAGGTAAGAAGTGACCATGACAAATTACATTTATTGTAATATCTCGTGTTATTAATGAGTGGCTGCAGCGTGTGCTGGATTGTGTAACAGACTGGAACCTGCTATTCCAAATAAGCAGTACTGCCTGTGGCAGCAGGAAAAGAAATCAGTTATGGAACCGTGTTGTGTGTGGAGTGAGTATTACATAGGTGTGTGTATGTTCATATATACATGTTCTGAAGTCTGTTCTGAATGTTCTGAAGTCTGTTCAACAAAATGCTACAGTTTTCTTTTTTCCTTCCCTTTTTGTTCTTAAGTGCTTGTAATCTATATAGTTTTTTCCTTGATAGAGAGTTCTCTGAAAAAGAAACATGCCTCTTCTCGGTGTGCATTATTTAAGCCATATTTCTTGACAATATTTACTAGTTCATTTGTTCAAGAAATCTTAAATAGCAGGAGAGTCCTTTGGTGTAGGTTTTTTTTTCTAATCTCATTGCTTATTTATTGACCAAATAGATTAAACTGTTGACTTAAACAAAAGAATAAACAGCACTGTGGTATTAAAATCAATTCCACCTTACAGTTTTAGTCAAAACCATTAAATGGTGAGGCAGTTAAAATTTTAACATCTGCCATCACAAGACCAAGGGTAATAGAAATCTTTTATGACTACTTTGAAAGCTGCTTGCTTTTGTTAAACAGCTTTATAAATTTCAGATATTGATTCTGGCTGATACATACATATATTATCCTTAGGGCATGCCTGCACAGATAGGTAGGCTTCAAATCATCTTTGATTACTGCAAGGTGGAAAATTAAAATGGATCATCTAAATCTAATTGAATGCATTTGTAAACATTGTTACTCAGAATTGAAGAGTTCTTAATCTGTTTGGATACTGTTATCTAAGTTACATTAAGACTGTGGGTACCTATACAAGCTTCTGTGATTCCAGTTACAGCTCTGGTTTTTTCTGGTTGTTCAGGTGACTGTATCCTAAGTTGTCCTTGATTAGTAAATGAGGGTTTTCATAAAATATTTTGACTGTTTAACCTTCTTCAAAATATCCAGACTTTCCTCAATACACCCATGAAGATGGTTCTTCAAGAATTAAATATTTGTGTATTATTTTGTTATCAAAGTAAAATTTCCAGGGAGGCTTACATAAAATCAGATTTTTAATCCAAATCTGATTTTTAATTTTTTTTTTCAGTCAGTGCATTGTAGATATACATAATATTTTGGGGTGGGATATTTGTTATTTTTAAGTGGACAGCTGTGCTATTTATGTATTACATTGATTTTGGTACAGTCCTAATGTCTTTCTGTGATGCTTGAGAAAAATCTGTGTAATTCTCTTGTCATTGCTGGAAAGAGGGCAAATAAATACCTCTACAGTTCTACTTCGACTGACCCTTAACCATTTCCTTGTATCTTGATACAAATGTGAATTGTATACAAATCCTCTGTGATTTTACAGTTCCTTTTTCTGTCTCTTCTCTCTTTCCTCCCACTGTTCTCTCATAAGAATTAATATACAAAGAAGTTATGGATTGGGAAGAAAGGAGCAAGAATGGTGTGGTAAAAGATCAGCCCTCAGGTTAGTCATTGTTTCGGTAGTTCTGTAACTGTCACGCGTAGTGCTGGTCTAGTGAATGAAGAAATCCTGCTTAATAATTCAGGTAGGCAAAGCTTTTGTTGTTTGGGACTCTTGAGACTGATCTGCCTTTGCAACTCCATGTGCTCTGGTTTTTAATTGTTACACACCCGTAGAAAAACTTCGCTAGTCTTGTGTGCGCCACACCCTGAGCTGCCTTCTCCCCAAAGGGCTCAGTGATCGAATGAAATTACCAGCACCACGTTAGCTCACCTGGTGCTCAGGTAACTTCTGTGCTGAATGCTGTTCTGTGGCTCAGCATGAACCCCTTTCCTGCAGGGTTGAGCAACCTTAGGGCTCCCTCAGGATACTTAACAGTGCATAGTATTTGTGCCCATGATTGAATCCTGTGTTTGCTGCTGTTCTCGTGGCTCAGTAATCAGAATATTGTACTGTCTTTTATTAACTGTATCTGTTAGATTTCTTGACACTCAAGTCACTATTCACACTATACATTGTTAGTTTTTTCTCCCTTTCCTCCACAGAGAGGGAGAAAAATAAAAATCTCTTAAAAGGTCACCTTGGCTTTTGAGTGCTAGGGCCCTTAGTGCTTGCTTTTCTCCTTTTTTATTAATTCCTTGGTTTTCTAAGGATTTCTGTGGGGAAAGTGCTGCTCACAGCCCAGAAGCTTGGTTATTTGTGACTGTAATATTGTCTTGCCTCAGATTTTATTATGTTTGGTTTTCTTAGCACAGATGCAGCAGTGAATAGCAACACCAGTCCTTCCCAGTCATCATCTATCAATGACATTTCATCCATGTCAACAGAGCAAACATTGGCCTCAGACACAGACAGCAGCCTGGACGCCTTGACAGGACCCCTCGAAGGATGTCGATGATCAGCCACGATTGCAGACTTGACTTTGGAAAAGAACTCTTGTTTCCATTGGGCCTGAATTGCTTGTAAGTTAATGGAACCAAGCAGAAAAACTCCATGTTCTGCATGTTCTGCTGAAGTAATGCCTGTTGTTTTTTTTTACTCAGTTGTTATGAAATTGCCTGCTTAATGTTGTAGAATGAAAGAAAATCAATGTCTAAAGAACAAAAAAAAATTAAATTTAGACACTATTACTGGCTTTTCTTTGTTTCAGCCTATTTCAGGTGAGCAGTTATAATAGACTTTTAGCCAATAACTCATCTTGAGTGGGTTCATCAATCTCCAGTCCCAGCTGGCAGGCTTCTGTGACACAGTGGTTGTTTACATTTTAGTACAGTGTTGCTCATTAGTAGGTTTTCTGAATGTATAGTCCCTATGAAGTTTGTTTTAACGTGTGACTGTGGCAGTTTGCTTTATTTAACGACCGGAGTGTTGTGTGTAAGCGTGAGCTCACATGTGGAACGCTCTCAGTACTCTGTTTAAAGGGCAGTTTTTCTTCCACATAGCACTTTTTTTTTCAATCAAACCCTTTCTATCTTCGCTTTTCATCAATTCTCTCTTCTTGTAGAAGAGATAAACATGAAGTTTAAAGCATAAAGCCATTACTTTGTATTTCACCTGAGTGTCTCTTAACTTTTTCAGTCTTTTAAATGTGGATGGAAGATACAGTGGCTTAAATAAATCTTGAGGAAGGATGAGTGACTTTTCTGTGAAGCAGTGCCTGTTTAGAAGAGGGGAGAGTGTGTAAAATGTTCTGTATTTTCTAGCTTGTGATACTCGTCCTTTAACAAACATAAACAGAAAAGGAAGTTTTATCTGTGAAGCTCTTCATTCACTGCAAACTGATAAAAGGAGAGATGCCTTGGAGAGACTTGCAGCCTCAAATAGCTGCATAAATATTTTCCATTTTTTTTAATGGGTCCATTCTATCTAGTGAGTAATTAAAGAAATAAAAGTAGTTCTGAGTCACTTGTAAATTAAGTATATAGTTAACAAATCTTAGCTCTATTCTTGCCTTAGGAAACCCTCTCTATTCATAGTGAGAAGAAAAACATGTTAAATACATATTTTCTAGATGCAGTGTCAGACAAGAGGAGGAGGTTATTTGCTGTTTCCATACAGATTTATCAATACAGTTTTCAGAATCAGATAATAAAAAATTGCCTGTTACATTGCACAATCTGTTGATTAGAAAATGCATTTGCAGTAGAGTAGGGCTTAAATTGCTTTATAACACACACTTGTGACTTTGTGCACGTTCACTTTGGAGTGCACAGGTGTGAAACGTTGCTAAAGGATCTCGTGTGTGCATGTGTGTGACTGAAGTGTAGAACTGTAAGAGTAACAGACGGGTACAAGATGAGGTAAAACACCACTTTCTTTAAGGCACTATATTTAGCTGTTGATCAGATACTCTTGTCTTGAATATATAAATAGAACCTGTAAAATATACTGGCCCAGACAGCCACTGCATTACTGACATACTTCTCTTGTAAAACACAATTGTCCGTCGTTGCAGACATTATGAGTAGAAAAGCAGCACTTTCTCCTTATGCAAGCATTGCTTTTATATTAAAATTTTGCCCCTTTTTAATAGCTTAATTTGCTGTAGCAAAAATATCAAGATTTTAGTGTCCCAGAAGATTAAAAAAGAAAAAAAAAAGTAGTTAATGTTAACTTTGGAATTGTATTCTGGAATCTCTGCTTTTTAAAATCCTGTTTAATTGAATTGCAAGATATTGGAGCTTGTGTTTTTTCTTACTGTTTAGTTATAAACCTATGGATAACTTACTGTGATCTTTGGATACTGATGGTATATGTGAAATATTTTTAGTGCATTCTTGTCACTGGAGAAACATTTAAAAATACCTATTTACCATATAGCAGAACAGTACACTTTGCTGTTCATTTGCCTTTTTTAGTCCTTGTTATTTGTGTAAGTTAAAATAGCTGAAGACACCTATTCACAATGAACAATTAGTGATTGATTATGGAAGTCATATGCTGGATTTCATTTTTCAAGACTTTTAAATTTTTCAGCTGAAGCTGCACTGTGCTATGTTCATTTTAACAGTTTCTGCTTTAGAAGACTTAAAGATTCATTTATTTTTCCCCATGTGATTTGAATATTCACAGAGTTGAATTTTTCCTGTTGGGCTTAGGCTGCTCAGCACAACGGAGGGTTGGACCAGATGACCTCCAGGTCTCTTCCAACCTAAATTATTCTGTGATTCAAATTGTCTTTTAATGTTTTTAACAAAACTGTCCTGTCTTCATGACTTGAACTAGTATCTGACCTTCTAGTACATACTATTAGTGTGAATATATACTTGTGGTACAAGAAAAGAAACCCCAACCTTGAGATTAACTGAGTTTATTTGTAAATCTTGTAGGAAAAGCTGTCTCATACCTAATTTTTTTTAATGTCTTCTTGCTATGGCGTACATTGAAGCTTAATTACAGAATGCCTTCAGAGCATGCATGAAATGTCTGTCAATATTGTGGATTTTGACTCCAGTTTAATTCAAAACCAAATTGCAAGTGCACATGGATTTCCAGAGGACACATATGCAGACGATACTCACCCAAACCCAGCGAGGTGCATGCTGCAGTTCCCAGGCTATCCCAAGTGTGCACATGTAGGCCTTCAGTGCACTGCATGCAGCTTCTCCCATATCACTGTTCCTGACTGCAGGCAAAATTCAGTGCCAGGTTTGTGACATGGTTGTCAATGCCACGAGAACCTCCTCACTGATGGAAAACAATGCAATGTAACTTGACAAGGGTTTAAAAATAAGGAGAGTTTGGTGTGCAATATAATCACTTTTATTCCTAATAGTAAAATTATGTCTGTAAAGTGATGCAATTGACCATTGTTTTGCACTTTGGCATTTATAAATATTTATATGTATTTAAAGATTAGAATATGTGTGTATACATATATATTAAGAAAACAGCTCAGTTTTGTAAACATGAATGTTACTTTCCTTTGAGAGACTTTGTATAGTGTTAACACTACTGCAGCATACATAGACAATTTATGAACTATGACTAAAATAAATGGTGGTCAACATAGATACAATCTGTAATCTTAACTGCTCACCTGAAAAAGAAAGGGATCTTTGGCTGTCAATAGATACTTTACCAGAAACTTGTTAAACATCTAAACACTGAGTAGCTGAATGGCATTGCAGAAATGGAGTATGTTTTAAACAGTTAATTTCATCTGTGCTTGTATCATTTTTCCTCAAAAAAGCCTTAGAAAGAGAAGCTTGGCATTTTGCAGTCTGGGAAGCGGCCTGTAAGTGTGCTTTGAGGAAATACTGTGATATGACAAGTGTAGGTCTTTATGGACTGAGATGAGAAACAAATGTCAAAATTAAGGCTTTGTCTGCATGAATCATACAAACTGAACTAGTCTAAGGACTGGAAACTACAGTTTGCAAACAGCCTTTGAAGTTTTGTAACGTTTCCAGCAAGGGCTTGCATTTTCTTGTCAAAATAATGAAAAACTCAACCTTGACTAGAAATTAACTAGTTGGTTGGAGAGTTTCAAAAGCTGTTAGGAACCAGAGGGCTCTTGAGGTTTCGTCTTTTTTTACATCCTAACAGAGCATATGTATTTATTCCAAATTAATTAAAAGAAAAAAAGCGATTCCATATGTTTAATTTTTCTTTCTTAAAGGAAGGACCTTAAGTGCTAAATCGCTTTCCTTAAAATTATAATTTAATGAATGAAGTAGGATTTAGTTATTCCAAACACAGCTGACATATGGAGTCTCCAAGGACAGGGTGGGTGAGCCTTGTTTTGTCACAAGGGCCACCCTCCAGTTGGGAGTGAGCTGGGAGGTCACAGCTCCAGGTGCAGACAAACCTTTGTGGTCGTTGGGGAGCAGGGGTTCAGCCTTGCAGCAGCACAGAGTGTTTGGGTAAATGCTGAACTGCCTTTGTCTGCGTGTTCTACATGTGTCGTATGGATTCTATCGGGGCTTGATGCTAAACGTAGTGAGACCATATACTGGGAACCACATTCTTTCCTGGGATATGTGTGTTGTGTAATTCCTGCTCAAAACTGGTTTTGATCCAGGGACACCTGCACCCAGATGCAGAATTTGGACTTGAGTTCTATATGAATCTAGTGATTTCTTTGCTTTTCCAGAGTGTCTTGAATTATTTTTTTTAACGTGTTGAAATATGACAAAAAAAGTGTATTCTGGCTCATTATTTTACATATTTTAGATTGTCTTTTACAGGAGTGATGTTCTAAAAGCTTCTTACACAAGTTGTCAAATCAGTTTTGGTTTTTGCCCACTCTGCGTGCTAAGATAATGTCTGGAGCTAAAATAATGTTCTAAGTAAACCATCTTTTCTCATATTAGCTTTGGAGGAAAGCTAATAACCATTGTTATAATAACCATTGTTTCTGTTTGTGTTTTATAAAATGATTATTTTTGCAGCTAAAATTTCAGTTGTTGGATTTCAGTCCCACAGTGTTGCTTTGTGGATATTAATTTCCTGGGTCCGCTATTTCAAACACTATGTGTATAACAAGTCCAGTATAAAATTAAACTAATGAAATGCACTCTTCGGCAATTTGTTATTGAAAACATGGCAAATCATTTTGGTCCAAGAATTCAAAACAAAATAGAGAAAATCCATTTAACTATTTAAGTTTATTCCTTGATGCTGCTGCTTTATTTTTTTAAAAGGTGCTTGCAGTTTTGCACAAAAGAAACCAACTTTATTAATTGCTGAGTTTGAAGCACTTTAGGATTCTTCTAAATACAACCATATATGGTGTGAAAAGGAATGACATAACATGCTTAATGTGTTTAAACTTTGGTTGCAGTCTTTGCTGTTCTGAGAGATTTGATCAGCATGTTTCTTTAGACCTGTTTTCAGAGATTTGAAATTGGAAACTTTTTGGGGGCTGAAATTTAACACATGGTAAGAGATCATTTGAGAAATACCTTCTGAGTGGGTGACGTGATTGGCAGCGTGACTACCTGGCCTTCTATTAGATAAAGACACAGCAATGTCTGTTCTGTAGCAAGGGCAGCTCTCTGTGAGCACTAGGATTCTTTTTTTAAACAAAGAAACTTTTCTTAACTCTTGGCTATGCACCATAAAGTAGTTGTATATGCTGTGGTAAGGCCAGGACTTCTGCTCTGTGGGACTGCCCTGCAGCAGATGCTCTGTGACTACCACAGAAAGACACTGTCCCTGCTCTGAAATACTCCAACAAACCCCTGGCACTTGCTGGGGTGTCCTTGAGCAAGTCCCTGCGTTTCTTTCTCCAGCTGGGCAGTAGCTCAGCACTCCACAGGCTCCTTAGGATAACAAAAGCAGAGGAGAAAGGAGTGTGAGGTATGAAGAGCATTTGATGCTGGCTGCCTGAAGCAGAGATCATGTTTGTTGCTGATCACAGAGCTCCTCAGTACCCCTGAGCATGTGCTGTTGTCTTCTAACTGGGAAAACCTTTTTTTGAAAACCCAAGTGTGTCACAAGCTTTTCTATGAATTCAGATGCTTAAATTGGTGCTAATTTTTTAAAAGAAAATGTAACAGATGGTTAGCAGTGTATTTGTCTGTTTTTGATACCTATATTTTCTTAACTGGTGGCAAGCCAAACTTTATAAAATGACTAATGTGCATTTTCAGCTTCATTGGATTCCCAGATTTTCCTGAAGTAAAATGTTGAAACTCCCATGGTAGCTACTGCTTCTTTGGAGCCATTGCCTTCAGGTCTTTTATACACTAATCAAAGGAACACAATTAGAACAGACAGCAATACCTAACTATCCCTTTCTTTAAAACACAGCATGGTTCCCCAGGTGGTTTTAGCGGTTTAGTGTGATCAAGATGCCTAATTAAGAGCAAATCAGATACCTGTGTGCAGTTAACTCAGTACATTGAAGCCTTACCTGGTTGTTAAGATAATTTATAAAGATTATACAAATCTTCATCTATTTTAAAGAAGGAATAACAAGCAGATATAATAAACTGTTTTCATACACATTAAAATGTAAATTCCAGAAAATATATTATTTAATGTATTACAGAACACGGGCTATTAAAAAGTGTAATAAGCTCATTGGGTGATTAGTTATGAAATTCAGTTTTATCCAATGACTCAAAATAAATCCCCTCCAAAATGTAGTTTTTTGAGAATTTCTTTTGAAATGCTTTCAAGTTTAAGTCCCCTCAGAATCCTTTGTTGGTTTGGTCCTCTTTCCCACCTTCTGTTTACCAAATGTCACCAAAAGTAGCATCAAGCCCTATCACTTGTTACAGTGTTCTGGTTTTATGGCCTTAATATCAGTTATAGTCTGGTATATAATTTCAGAAGAAAGATGTGCTTTGAAGTCTAACTATAGATACATGTGGCCTCTTCTGCCTATGGAATTAGGCTTTGATTGTCATATCTCATTCTCGATGCTTGTGCAATAGGAACATGTTCCGCTCAATGCAGTGGCTATTTTGTCTGATGCTGGATTTTGGTTTCAGGATGACTAGAAAGTTTTTTGGGGTTTCTTTTTTTTTTTTTATGGACAGCAGTCATGCTTCATTGGTTTTTTGGACTGAAACTCTTTAGGAAACTAGAATTTCATAAGGAAAACTGTCAATAACTGGTTCTGTAGTTCTAGTTAAAGCCTTGTTCTGGAGCTTTTTGGGGTTTTTTTTTCTTTCCAAAAACGTTATCGTAAAACAGTACTAAAGCCACTGTAAAATTACAAATAAATATGTATACATAAAAGATTTGAGCAGTCTGTCTTATTTACTATATTTTTTCTTTCTTGGCTCTTCCTATGTTGAAGTAGAATGTTTTATATAACCAGTGATGTGTAGATTCTTTCAAAGCATGAAGTTTCAGTTACCACTTTAGCTTCCAGTTAACTGAAACGTAAGTGTTGGCATGAAAAATGAATGAAAAAAACTTCAGGAAAGTGGTTGGAGCAGCTTTTTCCTGAACAACTGGAATGTTTGGGCACATTAACAGCACTTGTTTTTACTGCCAAGTGTGCTTTGAAACTTATTTGGGGGTTTTTTTTGTTGTTTAAATGGCAGAAGCTTGAAAAAAATAGTTCCACTGTGCTTCTTTTGAGGACGATGTGAGTATTTTTGCAAAGACACTGATGAGGTTTCCAGGCACCTTGCAGAGCTGTCTGCTCTAACTCCAGGGAATGGGAAGTAAAACTCAACTGCTGCTTTGATCTCCTGGATTTAATGAAGGGTTTCTGATATTAAAGGGAGGATTAACAGCTGCCTTCCCAGATCCAGGGCGAGGGCTCTCAGCCAGCCTTTGGTGTTGTGAAAGCTTCACCTGGGACAGTCTGAAATTATTTTTACAGCGATATTGCTTTTTTGTGTGGAGAACATTGGAGGTTTTACCTCTTCTCTACAAAGCTTTGCAACAGAGTATCTGGATAAAGCAGGGATGCCCAGTACATCCCAAGTACATCCCAAAGCATCCCTATATTAGATGATGGGATGTTTTTCAGGTTGCTGTTTGAGCTACAAGGAAGATCTAATCCGTTAAATACAGACCAACAGCAACAAAGAAAATTAAGGATGACGATGTGTGAGCAGGGAAGTGCTTTACAAAGTGTTACCCCAGAACATTCCTCACTTACGCAATACCTTTTCTTTATGTTTCCTGCGAGTTCTTGATGCTGGCAGGACAGTTTTAAAAAAGTAAGGAGGGAGTGATGTGATTAAACAAGACTCAAATATATTTTGAGGAAAGTGGGACTTCAGAAGTTGATATTTTTCATAGCAGTGAGATCTAAAAAAGAGAGTAGAAAAAAGAAGAAGAAAACAAGTGCTGGAATTCAAATGAAAAACCTGCTCATTTGTGATTGCTTGGTGTGAAGGTGGCAGTGAAACAGGCTCTTGTTCAGTGATGCACTCGCATGAGTGCATGGAAGGGGTTGGCCAGGAGGCACTTGGGAATGAAGATTTGCAGTGCTGCCTGGGGCAGGGAACAGAGCAGGGCTGTCTAATTCCATGAGCCTTGTGGGGTAAGACTCAGGGTTTTTGAGTCATTCATATTTGATCTTAAAACAAGCCGCTTGCTCTTCTCTGGGGAAGGAGAAAAACATCTGTGTGGTTCCTGCTTACCATCAGGTGCTCTGGGGAGACACTGAGCTCTCAGGTAGGTGGCCACTCTTACATTTAATCTGGCTGGAAGAGCAAATAATGAACCACATGTTTTTATCGTACAAAGTATAGTTTTAAGTTGGTACAGGTTTAAGTAACACACTATTTGTTTATGTGGAAGTTCTGCAGTGGGTTAAAAGAACGGGGGTTATTTTGTTGATACTTAACTGTGTGTCATTAACGCTGTATTTCTTGAGACTGGGAGTGCTGTAGGGAGGCTAATTATAATCCAGAGGAGCAAATGGCTTTGTAACAGACCTCCTCGCTCTCCCTGAATGAAGAATATCCCTTCAGTGAGAGGAACAGCACCTCTGATCCCAGGCACAGAGTGCAGGTGGGAGCTGTAGGGAGGTGCCGTGCTGTCTCCTTGTTTCTGTTTGTCTCAAACAGCTGCTTTGGGATGCAGGTAGGAGCTCAGCACTCTCCTTAAAGCCCAGGTAGAACCTGTGGCACCTCTTGGATGGCTGGTAAAACACTCCAGCAGGCGTGACATCCTGAGACCAAAACCACTCAGGCATTTAGAGCATCACTCAAAGCCACCTGAAAAGTACCAGAGCGCTGCCCCAGTGCACTGCACAGGCTGGCTTGGGAGGGGGTTGTGCCAAGAGCCCCAAAGATTTTTCCAGTGGTAAAAGAAAGTGTCCCTGGCATTAGCAGGGCAGTACAGAGCTCCTGGGGGTCCCATCGTGTTTGTAACAACTGCTCACTGCATAATTGACAGCCAAGGTTTTCTAACTTTGGTTGGGTTTCCTGTTTCACCTCAACAGGAGCACGTGCTGACCCCAGGACTGGCCTTTCTCTCTCCCCAGCTTAGCTCCATTTCCACGTGACATGCTCCTGTTTATTTCCACCTGTGCATTTCCCCAAAGGTTCCAAAGAACTCCTCGATTGCTCTTTGGAGCGTTTCATTTCTTCTCTCTGCATCTTCCTTTGCTCTCTCTGCATTTCTCATCCGCATCTCCGCCAGCCTGTACTACTTATGCTGCTGTCCCAGTTTCCAAAGCATCCCCTGAAACTCCAACTGCAGTGCTCTGTTCTGCTCCAGGCTGGTAGAAACACAGATACTGGAAAGCACAAGATTAATTCCCCCCTCAGAAAAGCTGTAGTCTTTTAAAGTTAGCCTTTTGAAACATGTTTCCATAAATACAAGTATTGGCACCCCCAATACATTTCCAGTCTTTGGTGTTACATATTAAAAGCTGCAATTTTTAGTTATACTAATTTATAATAAGTAGAAATAACCATATGGCCAAAGGAGTCAGTTTGTGGGTTGATTGGTTTTTTTAGGGTTTTGTTTTTGTAGTGGAATACTCCAGTAGTGTAACAGCAAATGGCAATGCAACATATTTTAGGAGACACTGACGATTCTGCTTAAATTGCAGTTCCCTTGTACTGCAGGGGAAAATAGAAAGAAGAATACGGCAAATATATTAAAAAAAAAGAAAGACTAAAATCCTAATAACAGTTCCTTAGAAGAATTTGAGGAATACTTCAAGAAATTAAAGATTAAATGGATTTTTTTCTTTACACAAGGCAAAGTGTAATTTGACATTACCCACTTGCCATCTGTTGAAATGCTGCATGTTGAGGTATTTTCTGGTTTATGTCAATTTGCGTGACATACTTGTAACTTTTAACTAATTAACAATGTTATATTTAAAACATCCATTCCTTTTAACTACACAATAGCAGAGCAGCACTCCTTAGAAAGTGAAGCCTGGAAACGTTGCTGCCTTTTGGCTTTGATAACAAGCTATGAGTAAATCTCTATTCAATTTCTAATCTTAGAAATTGGGAAAATACTAATGAACACTTTCCTCAGAGTTGTTAAAATTCATGACTTGCAATTTGTAAAGAATAATGACTTACTGCTAATGCTGCTGAGCAGCCTGCACATTATTCCCTGGAGAAATGCTTGATACTGGATTAAGGGAAAAAGGGGAAATACACAATAGACCAGAGGCTTTTCAAGAGCTCTGTGCAGCCCTGCAAAAAGTCTTTTAGATGCTCTGGAGTTCCTCAAGCACCTTACATGAATATGAGTTTGGATAACTCTGAATAATTGCCTAATCCTGTGGTGCTGGATCCTGGTGCCATTCGCAGGGAGGCATTGACTGCAGCAGCATCCACAGACCCTGCACTTGGTTACATACAGTAGGAAGGGATGCCTTCCCTGAAGCCTCATAGCATTTAAAATCCTCTACCTTGCAATTATAGATTCGTACTCAGCCTTCTGTCTGGCCATCAGCATCCTCAGAGCTGCCAGGTGGTGCTGCCAGGGTTTGCTGGCAAGTCCCCAGGACAAGCGAAGCTGTCACTACCATCCCCTGGGACATGTCCTGTCTTTTCCTGATCCCACAAAACATGACTTAGAGCTGTCTTAGTTTCTTGAGAGTCTTCTGGCTGGGCAAGTTTTGTTAGATACCTTGAAGGAAAGTTCTCCTCAATCATGGTTCCTCAGCAGGAGCCTGCTGAGCTGCCCAGCCTGCTGTCCCCGTGCCCACCAGCGCTGTCACCCGCTCAGTGCCTCTTCTGCTCGAGGGTACCTTGTTTGTGTCTGTGTTACTCTGCCTTGCCACAGGTCCTGGGAGTTTTCTTCCTCCCCACAGCTGTTCAGAGTTTTTCAAGCACTTGGACAGGGTCCATTTTGCCAGAGCTGGGATCTATTTCAGCCTCCAGCTTTGCTTTTTGTGTGCAGCAGGTTGAGGTCTTGAGCTGCTGTCCCCATCTGCTGCCCACTCCCATTGTCACCATGGCTGGTTTATTGCCCTCTCCAGGAGCCACTGCTGCTTTCCTACCCCAGCTCTGTTGGTTGTAGCTTGTCTGACACCTGCAAGTGGCCCGTTTGAGAGCTGCCTACCCTTAAATGGTTCAACTCCCTGGCTGGGAGGTGAATTCTGCAGCACTGTCCCAGTCCCAGGGCTGTGCAGGGGGACTGGGGCACCCCCTTTGCAGGCAGCAGGGACACAGCTCCTTGCTCCCCTTCCCACACTTTAGGAGAGAGACCTGTAACATGTTTTGGCTGCGCTGTATCCAGCTGGGGAGGCATGAGAGAAAAATGGCTCTTGCTGCTCGTCCCTGGAGCATCCACTGCGTCGGCTTCGGAGCGAGCAAATCACAGCGGTGCAGCGAGGGAGGCGACTCCTCCGGTCACGATGCGTCAAGGACAAGAAGCTGGAGGTTAAGGAAAAATAGGCCACATCAGCGATATTTCAATTCCTCTCGGAAAAACTTTGATGTGAATAGAAACAGTGTGTTTATTTTAGCTGCCTGTTCTCACAAGAGAATCAAGCACAGCACAAAAATAACTCTTATAACTAAAGGAAGAGCAACCCTTGCAATTTAAATGCATGTCTCAGAAATAATCATCTCTGATGGTTTAAAATAATCTGGAAAGATGTTTTCTCTCCCTCATCCCCACATGTTCAGTCTCATGATTATAAGAAATGCAAATGAGCTAGTTTAAGTTCTGCTGTGTTTCTGTGAGTGTTTTACAGGTCTCTCTCCGAAAACCTCTTCAGGTTTCCCTCTGCCCACCTGACAAAGCTGGGATGTGTTCCTGGCAGAAATTGGGTCTGGGAGGTTATTGAGACACCTTCCCACTTTAACCTGTGTTCCCTTCAGTAGGAAGAGTCCTTAGAAATGAGCAGGCATGTGACAGTTTTGGGGATCTAAAGAAGGCCTGGGGTGTAATATGTAAAAGCCAAGTAAGTAAGGCTTTAGCTGTCTGAGGGGGAAGATGCTGTACTGGAGGAAGGTGAGGAGGAATCCACTGATTTGATTTTGCAGAAGTGAAATAATAAACTGGTTTGAATTCCACCATCAACCACCCTTCCCCACCCAATGCTGCAGTTGCTGCAACCTAAACTTTTCCTCCAAAGAAAGATCTTCCCAGAGTATTAATGGCAGTGCTTTACAGGAGTTCTGTGCCTATTAATAAGCTGACAGATGGCTGTAGTTTCTGATGAACCGGATTCGGTTTCATTGATTAATCTGTTTTCTCCCTACCCCAAAGGACAGGCACAGCTGTGCCGACCAGCAGCTGCTCTTGCACAGACCTGATTTCCACAGGCACATCTGCCTGCCTGGCGAGGAAGCGATCCTGGCACTGCTGCCCTCGGGAGGCTCGGAGGGAGCTGGTCTGGTGTCTCTGCTAAGGCAGAATGGAGAAGCAGGGCAGCCGAGGGGTCCCCATTTGAGAGCTGAGGGACTGAGAGGAGTCCGACCTCGTGGTCCCCATTGCACTCACACTGTTAAAACAACACGATGTGGGGTGAAATCAGGGAGGTCAGTGGGAAATTCGGAGCTGACCTCTGGTCATGGTCCCCAAGCCTGTGTATTACTGGAACTGATTCACATGGCTCATATGGGGAGACCTGTTTTAGGCAGCAGGTTTGCAGCACGTGGGGCTGGGACTTGGGAACAAGCAACCCTTCGTCCTGTGCCTCTTTTACAGGGTGGCTGCCAAGCTCCAGGGTAGGAACTCAAAGTACCTCAGAGCAACACCAATAGGGTGTCACAGCTGGAATCTCATCTACTCTGTGCTTCCTCTCCCAGTTATGATCTCAATGAGGCACAGCACCATATAATGTTGATTTCCTCCCCCACACCCCTCTGGATTTACATTTATTCATATGCCATGTTCTCCTTTCACCTTCCCAATGGCTTCTCCAAGAAGATTGCTTGTACTAGTTTCCTGACAATGTAAAGGTCAGCAATGAAAAGAACTGTGTATTTATTTTTTTGCCCTGAGGCAAAGGAAGAGCTCTGTTCCCGACTTTCAGCTTGCAGAGAGCTGGAATGTTTTGAAAAATTGTTTCTTATTTTGGACTGACTTGGGATGGAGCTTGTGATTCTCTGCTATGACCTCTCCCTGGAGCGCAGAGACGCTGCCATGTGTGGTTAAAATTTAACATGCTTGAAATAGTTCCTCTAGGCAAGCTGTGGGACTCAGCCTCCCTCGGTTCTGGTCCTGTGCCAGCTGCTTGTTCCCCTGCAGTCGCCTCTGAGCTCTAGAAGAGAGACCAGAGTCCCCTTGCTGTGCCTTTTGTGGGGTATCCTTTGCACTGCAGACAGATGAGATGTGACTGTTCCAAAAGGGATGATGATCAGCCCTGGGACCGTGCATGTTTGAGGTCACTGTCTGGGTAAAAGCTCACAACTTCCTTCACACAAAAACTGATGACAGAGTTAGAGAGTCATAGAATGGTTGGGATTGCAGAGGACTTTGAAGGTAGTCCAGTTTCAACCCCTGCCATGGGCAGGGACACCTTCCACTATCCCAGGTTGGTCCAAGCCTGGTTCAACTTGGCTTTGAACACTTCCAGGGATGGGGCAGCCACACCTTCTCTGGGCAACCTGTGCCAGGGCCTTACCACCCTCACAGGGAAGAACTTCTTCCTAATATCTAATATCTGCCGACCCTTTGCCAATTTGAAGCCATTCCCTCCTGTCGGGTCGCTACCTGCTGTTGTCCAAGTCCCTCTCAGCTACACAACCGGAGTGTTGTTGTAAACTGGGTTAATCAGCACTTTCTCATCTTCAGCCTGGGGCTAGAGCTGAGCTCAGCTGCCAGCAAGGGAGAAAGCAGAGGGATCTGCACACAGCTCGCAGGGCATCTCCTTGTGCCAGGCTCAGCTCTTCCTGTGTGTTAAAGTAGCCGTGTGGCTTGTGCAGGTAGCCAAGAGCTGCTCAAAATGCACTTCCAGGTGTGCACTGCAATGGCTGGGCTTGGCACGACCTGAACCCACCACTGTGCTCCCAAATCACCCTGTTCTCCATGAGCCCCTGGTGCTGGGACTGGGCTGGAGAACCTGTCCTGCTGTGGGGAAACACTGCTGGGAGCTGCTGCCCTCTTCTGCAGGATGCAGTCGGAGCTGTAAATGAATTACTTTAATGCTCTCTTGGTTTGCCATTAATGAATTGAAAGTTTTGTTCTTGCTGAGTTTTGTTTCAGCCTGGACTTCCATGGTGTTGGAATAATGAATGTCATAGCCTCATTTCTTGTTTTCCTCTTGCAGCTGAATTAAAAATAAAAACACTTTCCTGTGCTTTTTTTTTCAAATCTCACTTGAGTTTTAACTCTGAACGAACTATTTATTGTGCTAAATATGGTAAATAAAGGGAAACAAAGAAAATGTTCTCTGTGCACCTGCAGAAAGAGAACCAGGATGGACCAGCCTTGGGTGGGACAGGCTCTGGATCCAGGCACCTGCCCATGTCCTGAGTCTGAGCTCTGTTAAACTTCTGGCAGCAATCTTGTATTGTTTGATTGCAATCTTTTTACAAAAAGTAATAGAAACAAAATAATAAAAAGCAAACGTTCATAACTTGATTTTGAAATATGATACACTTTTAATCTTAGTTTGTCTTTTTTGATGCATGTTCTCATACAAAGGTGCTGCCACATTCCAGTGGAGGAGGAAGAGGTGTGTGTGGCTCGATGCCATAAGGACCTGAGCTTTTTAAGCTTTGGGGCTTGTCAGGAATATTGGATATTGCCCGTCTGCATAACGTAATGCTTTTGTGCATAAATAAAAGTCTAGGGCTGCAGCCAGACAGCATCACAGAAAACGAGGATGCTTGCCTTTGGGCAGCTGGAAGCTGCTTGAAAAATAGAGCTGCAGTCTCCTTCCTGTGACCCCAGCAAAGAGCCGTGAGCACGTTTTAGTTTCTCTGGCTCGTTGCAGGCTGGCGCGGAACGTGGCATCCCCCTCATCCTCCCCCAGGGCCGGGTTACGGCTCCGCACCGGCCCCGTGCCAGGGCTGGGGCTGCCGGGGGCTCCGGAGCCCTTCCCGGTGGGACAGCTGTCAGATGGACGGGGATGTGTGGGGAGGGGGAAATGGCCTTTTCTCTCTCCTTTCCAGAGAAGGGCAGTGCTCAGCCGATCACCCGCTGGATGTCACGGCTGGGGCTGCTGGCCCTGCAGGAGCCCAAACGCCTGGAGAGGAAAAATCCCACCCTTTTTTCAAGCTCTATGACAGTTTGTAAGCAACATCCTTTAAAAACAAGCCATGAAATTATTTACATTCCTTAAAAAGGGGCAAAAAGACAGGTGAGGGGGAATATTTGATCAAACACAGGCTCCTGGCAGGAGAGGGCACTGTGTACTTTGCTATTTCCGAGGGAATGTGCAGTTCGGATGAGTGTATTTTAGGTGGAAAGATGTGCAGCCGCAGAGCAGGCACCCCACTGCCCCTGAGGTGTGACCAGCCCCGTGCCTTGTGAGTGTGGAGCTGCTCCTGCTCCTCTTCCCACACCACGCTGGTTTGGGTTAAAACCTGTTTAGTACCTGATGCTGGGTTACAGGGGCAGAGGGGCTGCTGAGGGAATGGGCTGGGATGAAGGCAAAGCCAGCACGGGGAGGTGGGAAGCAGGGCTTCATCATAGGCAGCATCTGCATCACTCTGCAACAAAAGCATCCTCACCAAATATGTGCAAATACCTTTAATTTCAGCTGCTTTTCTCCCTCACCAGTTTTATTTTGTATCACGACCATAATTTACCTGTTTGCTTTAATGTAGGGTTTCCGTCTGGGGGAAATGCAGTTTCACCGGAAACATGTGTTCAAATTAACTCTCTTATCCTTTGTTTTCTTCTGTAAAATAACTCCTGTTGTGCTATTATGGGGGAAAATTGCTTGGAAGGAACCCACCCAAACTATCTGTCTCATGGACTTGGCTTTTAATGGAGGCAGTCTTGATGCAATTCCCTACTTTAGTTTTATTTTAGCTCTACAAATCTGCAAGGAAGGATTTCAAGTATTGGGTTTGTTCAGCACTAAAGGCAAGCTCAACACTTTCTTGTGCTCTCAGAACGACCCTCAAACCCTCACAGGGAACAACAGCCTGTTTAGTTCAGCATTTGTATTTCTGGTAAACATTGATGGGAGCTGCTGGTGTTCAGGCTGTCATTCAGTTTTAAGGATTTTATTTCCCTTTCAGGTTCTTCCCAAGGCGTCTTTCCATGTGGGACTTTCGTCTTTGCATAAGGACGAGGCTTTGACTTTAAAATAGGGAAAATGTTGAGAGCTGCTGGGATCCCTCTGGAAATGATCAGTGTAACAAATGCCTGCTGCTCAGCTTGAAGCGAGCTGTCGTGTTTAGCTGCATTTTGGATGGTGTCTATAAACACAGCAGCTGTCTGCATGCGAACGGGACTTTCCAGCAGTGCATAATATGAAAAGAATCTTATTACCAGTTAAAAAAATGAAAAAGCAAGAAAGGCTCAAAGAGCTCGGATGATGCCAGCTTCCTATCAGCTCCAACAGCAGTCTAGACATCTCGGAGAGTCATCAGACTAATGTGATGTGCGTGAGGCATTTAGAGCTCTGCGTGCCTTAAAGGCAGCTGGGAAAAGGGAGCTTTCCTCCAGGGATCAGCGCAGCTCCTCAGGGCTCCTGCTGCCCTCTGTCCCACTTCTCACCTATTGCTTTCTCTCCTCCTTGGGTTGGGGTGCCAGGGGTCACCTCTTCAATGAGGCACAGATGGGATGATGATTTTCTTACGGTGTCATTAACCTCGCTGACACCTTTGCTCAGAAACCTCCCAGGTTTTTGCAAATGGGCAGGGCTATGGTCACTTTGTTTTGGCCGAGCCCCGTGGCCATGGGGAGGGCTGAGGCTGTGGGAGCTGCATGGACACTCTCAGGAGGTCGGTCACCTCCACTGTTCCCTGCCCTAGGCCTTTCCTCAGGGTGGTGAGGGGACAAAGCCAAGGTCTGACCCCACTCCCAACATTTCCCCCAGCCACAAGCTGCTCTTCCATCTGCTCCAAAAACTGCTGTGCTGGGGTACCCCAAGGCGGGACAGCTTGTTCTGCCAGGGACCATTTCTGAGTAGAGTGTCACAGGGACCTCCTGAGCCAGGCTCTCTTTGGGGCAAGAATAAACCATCTTCCAGTTGCAGGACTCAGTTTGTAAAACATTACAAAATTTTGGGGAAAAAAAACCCAATCCCTTGCTATTTAGCAAGTAATTTACTTTCTTGAGTGCAAAGAGAGGGATCTAAGTGGGTTCTGTGCCATCCCTCGTGACCAGCTGAGCCGTGGGCGATGGATGCCATGGGGAAAACTTGGCTCTGCCTGCACTGAGGAGGTTCCCAAAAAAGAAATACCAAAACACCAGAGGAAAGACTGCTTTCATGATAACTTCTGGCCATCCAGAGGGAGAAAATGTCAGGAATTTCCCAAGAATATCTGTAGTCTTTGACTTTCCAGCTGAACTCCAGAGCTGTCTGGAATGGAGAAGCACCAGAGATTGCAGGTGTCCTGCCTCCCCTCCAACAGCCAGACCTGGCATTTCTCACGGGGCTCTATTTTTAATAAGATTCAACAAAATTTATTTGGTGCTTCTGGGTTTTTTGTTCTTCTGGTTTGTGTTGACAGTAGCATGTTGGGCTGGATGCATGGCTTCATTATTTACATGTTACAGGGGGAAAAGCAGCAAGAAAATCGTGAGGCTTGTGGAAAACTAGCAGTTCTTTGCTATCATTTTTGGGGAATATAGCACAAAATTCACTCGTTCCAAGCAAAGGTACCGAAGAAAGAGGGAAGGAAAGAGATATGTCACTTAACATGTCAATTTTCCTAGGCAGAGCAAGCAGGTAGCAGCAAACAGTGGAAGGAATAAATCCATGTTCCTATTCAAACTGATAAGTAAAATGCGTATTAAAAATTCAGTGAGAGATCGTTTTAGGAGGCTTAAAATTATAGCCCTAAAAAACCCCAAGAACTTACTGGTTTGAAGGTACATGACTGAAAGTGGCTCCTGTCTAATAATTTTGGCACAGAGCCATTTCCCAGTGGGCAGGGAGGAACAGCCAAAGGCCACAGCACCAACCCCGCCTTGCATGGTGCCATGAGCTGGGGATGGCAAGATGCCACAGCCTGGGGACAGCGCAGGGGACAAGGCTTTTTCCTGGGGGTTCAGTGCAAGTTACTCGAATTGCATGGAAGTCAAGGTTGATGTTCGAGTTACCCACCCGGCCCTGGTCCTGCTCAGGCCAGGACTGAGCTTCCAGCAGCACTGTGAACATGAATTTGCTCTTCCCTGCACCCAGTGCTGGAGCTTCGTGCTTCATTGCAGAGAGGTGAAATCACCCCTCAGGTCGGGATCCTGCCTGTGAGGTGGAGGATGCTGAGGGTGGGTCAGTCCCTTCCTCTCGACTCATCCCCCCTTCCATGGAGGATTTTCATGGCTGGAGGGGAGCAAGAGGAACCAGGGGTGACTGGTTTTGTCCACAATAGGGCAAAATTTTGGTGAGAATAAAGATAAACAGTGAGTGAGCCCGGTCCTGCTCTGATCCTGCCAGGGAGGAGGGGGTTGAGGCACGGCCAGCACTGCAGGGCCAGCCTGGCCCAGCACAGGGGACAGAAAGGGACAGCAGCATATTAGACCCTCTGATTCAATCATTTTTTCCTAAATGTCACTTGAAGAGAGTGGTCGTAATGTTGAGTCATTACCAGCCATTTGCATGTACAATAACAACAGGGAAAATGATAAAAAAATCAATACCAGGATCAATGGAGAGCTCCCTGCTCTGGGTCTTTTGCCTGGAGCTTATCATTAGTAGACACTCACAGAGCAGAGTGCTATTAATTAGAGGAAGCATTTGCAATCCACGGGAAATGACTGGCAGGTGGAAAACCCTTGGATTTTTTTTAACTGAACTTTTGGAAGTGGGTTTGTTTTCCCTTTCAATTCTGGACTCCTCAGTGTCCTGAGTGAAGCGTCTCCTTCCCACCTGTGCTTTGAAGAAAGTGTTTTCTCACCCGGAATTATGGGAAACGATGAGTTTCCAAAACAAGTGAGGAAAAGCCAAGGACAGCTCTGCTTGGGTTTAACTGCTCTCAATTCACTGGGCAGTGAACCTCTGATGCTCCTCTCTTGCACCCTTTGCCCCAGCACTGCTCACAACCTGGTGTAGCACATAAATAACAAACATTTCTGTTATTTTTGCAGCAGCAGCTGATGGATTTCCAGGAGAGAGGGCTCTGGGCAGGCAGAGCATTCTCCAAGTGCTGCTGGAAGCCTCAGCCCTGGCCTGAGCAGGACCAGGGCTGGGTGGGTAGCTTAAACATCAACCTTGACTTCCATGCAATTCGAGTAACTTGCACTGAACCCCCAGGAAAAAGCCTTGTCCCCTGCGCTGTCCCCAGGCTGTGGCATCTTGCCATCCCCAGCTCATGGCACCATGCAAGGCGGGGTTGGTGCTGTGGCCTTTGGCTGTTCCTTCCTGCCCACTGGGAAATGGCTCCGTGCCAAAATTCAGCTCCAGAACCCCCAGCCCACCCACTGCAAACAGCGGTTGTAGATCGGCAGCGAGAAAAGTACTCAATTAACTGCAAAAAATCCAATTATTTTGTTTATTTTTGACAGTTCCGTGAGCTAAGAGGAAGACAAAATGCAGTGCATGTGTTTAGGGACAGCTGTGTCATGGCTGTGCCAAGGTGAAGCTGTGCCGGGGCGGGGCAGGGGCTGCTCACAGATTCGTGTTGGGGAGAACTCATTGGGCCTCAGGCTGAGGGTGAGGACCTCAGCAAGATTTTTTTTTTTTTAGCCTTTTGGGGGAGTTACAACAACTTAAGAGCATGAGAGTGTACACAGTCCTGCCTGGACTAGCTGGGCTGTGAGCCTGGCTCTTGGCACTCTGTTTGCTTTATTGTCTGCGGCTGTGCATTTACTTTAATTAAGAAACAAACAGTGAAACCACATTTGAGATACTCTTCCTCCTCTGCATCATGGTTTAGCTGATCCCAGGCAGCCTCTATTAGGTGGCTTTGTATTTTGGGGTTTTTTTCTTACTTTCTATTACTACCACGAAAGCATTTACAGGCCCCAGGGAAGACAGGGAAAAAAAATCTCTTTAAAAACAGCAATTATTCTTAGTAAAATATTCTAAATAATTCATTGCTTACTGGCTGTAGTGCACTATTAAATGCCTTTTAGCTTCTACTTGTATAAACTCTTAAAGCCCTGGTTCAAAGCCAAGCTCAGGTCAGCGATGCAGCGATTTCTGTGCGAAGCTCCGTGTGCCCAATAGAGCAGCACCTGCAAAAGCCCCACGGAGCTGGACACAGAGAGGTCTGTGTGGGCAGGTGCCTGTGCCACCGTACTTGGTTTTAACCATATTCTCAGGATTTCTGGACCTAGGAAGTCTCGTCATTCTTGGCCACCTTCTGGAGAAGCTGGGTGGACAATGCACTGTATTGGTGTAATGCTCTTCCAGCAGCAACCCGCGGGATTTAAGAACGTGACAACTGCCTATAAAGCATGGAAGAAAGGCCACAAATGTGAAGCCAGCAGTGGCTCTGTTAACCTGCCTCTCCAGCAGCCTGTTCTCCATACATGCCCACTGGAGATAAAGGAGAGAAGACCGGGCTCAGTGCAGTGCCAGGCACTGCCATTCAGTGTAGTGTGAGGGTGTTTTTTCTTCTATTTATCATATGCCTGCCCACCTCTGCCATGTATTTGTTTCTGTTTGGTTTAACCCCAACCCAGCACTTCAGCCCCTAAATCTGATCCAGATGAGTCCTTACTTGTCTGACAAAAACTTTAACTCAGCACTGGTAAAAAACTGTGTAAGAGGACTGCGCTGGGCCCAGCATTGGACCCAAGGCATCTGCCTCCAGCTCATCTCTTTGAGCGTCACTTTTGGGTGCAGCTATAAAGAAAAGGCTAAAAGATACTGAAGCACAAAAATTTAAATTTACATTTTCTATATAAAGCTTTTTTTAGTTGCCTATTAGCAGGTATTAGCATGTCTTTGCATCCTTAACATCTGGGTACAAAAGAAAAGCTATGACACGGCTCAGCAGCCACCAGGTACATCAGATCCCAAGGCCATTTCCATCAGCAATTCAAGCGGTGCCCGTGCAGTCTTTAGGATGGGACGTGTTTCCAGGAAAAATGGGTGGTGGAACCAATTAAAGGTTTTCCAGTTTCATTCCTGTTTCAATGATGAACGTTGCAGAGTTTCAACAGGCACTGAGCTGTTTATTTTGTCATTTCAAGTGAAAATAGTTCAATTCATGATTTAAACCTTAGCACTCTTTGCAGAGCTGATCCAGGTTAGTTTCCAAGAAACAGTGATTCGCCAGACCTGACAAGCACCCATGTCAGCTGCTGGCCCTCGTCCACCCCATGGCACTGGGATCTCTTCCCTCAGATCAGCCAAAGACCCGGGATTTGCAGGGTTTGGCTCAGGGTGCTGTTTGGGAACCACAGACACGACCTAAGTTCTGTTCCCCCGAAGGTCTCCAAGTATTTCACAAATGGTGACCTTCACTTTATCTCTTGGAGGTAAGTAAATAGTAATATACTAATTTTACAGATGACTAAACAGCGTAGAGCATTTAAATGATTTGGCCAAGGTCAGAGCAGCCAGCAGTGGGGCTGGGAGGAGATCCAGTCCTGCTAAATCCCATCACCTCCTCCCACAGCTCTGAGCAGGCCCTGCCTTTCACAAAGCTCAGTGGCATGGGGTTGAATTTAAATGGATCTCAATTTCATTTACAGCAAACTCCATGATATAAACTGGGGGTTTCAGAGCAAACCTTTTATCTGGGCATTTTTTAAGGACTGTGTCATTTAAAATTGCACTTGGCAGAAATCGGGCTCTTAGAAATCAGAAAATAAGCTGCCTCGTGAATGACAGCTATGAGGGAACAGGCGAGTTAAGGGATTAATTTGTTTGATTAAATCTTTAAAGAGTTTACTGAGAGTGCAGACAGGCCTGCAGATTATAGCATGGGCGCAGTGGTGGGCAAAGGAGTTATTTAGATAGAGCCCACGTGCTATCTTTCATTTTTCTCAGTCTGTAATTACTTATAAATAAAATAAAGGCAAAACCACAACCGAAGCTGCAGAATTAGTTACCATGCTATTTTTGCTCCTCCAGGATAATAAAATAGTGTGAATGACTGACGGCAACAGCGCTTCCTGCAGCCACCAGCACCCTGACATGGGAGCTCCAAGGAGAAATCAGTGCCACAGCCCAGATGGGCTTTTGGTAAAATCCTTTTTACCTTCCCAAACATTAAAGCAATCACTGAAAGCTCACGTTCAGGATAGGAACAGGTTGAAGACACTGAAGTTTTTGATCACATTAATGAGCTCTGTTTTCATTAGGGCTGAGAGGCTGGAACGCTCCATTTGTCTCCAGGTTTGCTGAGCCTCTGGGAAGCTCTGCTGGAGCAGCTTCTGAGAAGGTCAGTCCGTGCCACCGGCCACCGGCTGCTGCCATCGGGAAACATAAACACATTTTTTTAAGCCAACAGTAATTAATGTGGAGTTTTAGTTCATTTTTTTTTCTATGACATGCAATGCAGCAGGAAGCCAGCAACACAGGTTTCTACTTTATTTAATGACTCTGAACGCAGCAGTTCCCTGCCAGCCCACGGGCTGCGAGGCAGTGGCTGCCGCAGAGCAGCAGCTGAAGGAGCTGGTTATTGACTGGGTCTTCCTCCCGGGAGCAGGAGGCTTTTCACAAAAGGCTACCACAGCGTAAGGTGCTGCTAACCAGGGACACCTTGCCTCGACCAGCCTTTCACGGGACACATTAGGGACAGGTGGGGCTGGATCCTCTCTGCACCCTCTGGCCTAGAGGTGCTCTCAGCTGTATTAATCACTTCAGAGCCAATAAATCCTTTGCCCAGTTTGCCATTAGCTGCCCAGAAACAGGGATGGGCTTGTTACACTTTAGCACGCTATCTGATGGCTCGGGGGTGGGTCTAAATAAGGGACGGCCCCCAAAATCCAAGGTTTGCAATGTGGCTGAGGTTGGAGGTGGGTTATGATGTATGAGCACAGATTTTTGTCTTGATTGCAAGTTTTGAAGGGCTGTGAAGCTGCTGAGTTGGACCCTTAAGCTGCCTAAAGGAGATGCCAGGTGAGAAATACGAAGTTTTTTAACATAAGAAACTACAGAGGAGCTCCAGGTATTTAAATGCCTCACCAGGCACTTGGCGATCTTGTGCCGGGCTTGTGAACGGCTCGTGTGTGGGGTGAGCATCTGCCTTGTGAGAATGATGGCTCAAGTGGGGGGCCTGGTGTCCCCCTGAGTTGGTGGCCACATGGTGAAGCATTCAGAGTGGGATCCACACAGGATACGTGCCTGAGCACAGCTGTAAGGAGTGGTGTCCTCAGCAGCCCCTTATCCCTGCCCCAGTGTCCTGACAGGACTGCCTGTCCCATGCCCTCAGGAAGAGCTGTTGGAGGGGTTTGCTGTGTGTGGTTTGCTCTGCTAAAAGGCTACAAGTGACTGCTCTGAGGGGACTGGTGCCAGCCATGGGGGAAGTGCTGGCATATCCTGAAAGTTTGGGAACCTTCTCTGAAGCTTGAAGACACCACGGAGCTGAGGGGTTGGGTTCTTTTTGGAAACATTTGGCATGGGAAAGGGTGGAAGTGGCCAAATGATGCTGTTATAGGCTTTCAGAAGCCTTGGAAGGACTTTGTTGCAGGTGGCAGCTCAGAGCCTCCCCCTTTGTCCTGAGGTCCATCAGTCCCTGCAGCTTCATTCCCTTGTGTCTGATTTATGAGATGGGGTTCGGTTGGTGTCCCCCCATGAGCCCTGTCCACACAGATGTGCTGTGTGCCAACCTCCTGGGCTGGACTTGCTTGGTGGGGCTGACGTTTCCCAGCAATGCTGAAGCATCACTGCACTACTGACAGAGCAGCTAATGGATGTGAACATCACTCTTGCTTTTTATTTGCAATTAATGCTGGGTGTGTGCCTTGAACTCCTTTTTTTTTCAATGCACGCAGGCCTGTTCTGAACCATTAACCTGACAGCCAGTGAGTAGTAGCCTTTATTTTGCTGTTTTCAAAACAATAAAAGTCCTTTTCTGGAAAATGAATGGAAGATCAGGTTATTAAAATCCTGCAGGAGCACTGTGGTGAGGCACTGAAAAACCAAGGTCTCGCTCTTAATCCCAGCTGAAGACAGCACAGCTTTGTGACAAGGCAAGGGTCTGACCTGCTGTTTTGGGTTTGCTCTGGGACAGGATGTAGCTGGGTTGGTGTTGATGAGAAATTCCCACTTTTCTTTGTGCACTGATTACTCGGGGGTACCACATGGTTTCATTGACAAGTAGTGTGTTCACTGTAAAATGGCAGATTTTCAACACAAGCCCTGTCCTGTAGGATTTCCCACATCTGATGATGCACGAATCTTCTAGCTTGGTCAGCGGTGAACAGGAGCTGGATACACAACGTGTATAAACTTACACAAATTTGAAAATTCTAGTGTAAAATACAAAAATTGAAAGCAACTGTGTTTCCCACTATCCTTGTCAAAACAGTGGTGGTGGGACAGATCCAGAATATCTCTCCTGAAGAGTGGCAGAGGCTTCAAGTTCATGTGGTGTTACTCAGAACAAGATGAATCTTTGCAGCAAGTCTTTGCAGAGCAAAGAGTTCCTGTGCAGCAAATGGCCCTGAGCTGTAATTTAATTGCAGTTCTGATTTTTTTTTATTGTTATTATTCCAGAAGCAGTTTGGCCTCCTGTGCTATTCTGCTGTTAAACTCATATGTAGGCAACAGTCTGGCAAGAGCAAACTTATGGCGTAAAAAGAAATGTCCTGAGGGCCTGACTGTCTCTGAGATGAGGTTTAAGCTCCGTTTCTTCACAAGTTCTCCCAAGCCCTTCCCTGAAGGAAGGGATGGGGCAGAGGAGCAGCAGGTAACATCCCTGCTCCCACTGAGAGCATCGCCGACATTCCATAGCTTTGGATTGTAGGGAGAACTTGTGAGACTTCTGGGTGGCACAGCCCAAAAATGCACGAGATGCAGCATGGAGGTAGAAATAAATACCAAAGCTATAATATTTTAGTTCTGTTGTAAAGGCTGAATCACTTGAAGAGAGAAAGGGAGTTACAATATTTTGTCTTTGTTTGCAGTTTTAAGTATAGCCCCCCTCTGCTTCTCTTGTTACTGCAGCATAAGTATTTAGCAAAGCATTAATCTTGCTTGTCAGTAATAACATGCAAATTAAACACCTGCTCTAGGAATCTGCAGTGTTTTGTTCCATTAGATGGTATTGACATGTCAGGTATTTGGACTTTAATTCAGAAAAATGGTGCCATTTTCATTTATCTCCCCTAATGAAGAATGAAGGTGTGCACTGATACAGGGCTGCCCACAGCAAGGCAGCTAAAAGTGAAAAACAATACTTAATATAGCCACTAAATTACATGTGACATCTCATTTAAAGATAAACAGCCTGAAGGCATATGTCCAAGTGGCATTGATCAAATTTTTAAATGTTCCTTTGAATTTTCATTTAACCACCAGTTTGGTAGTGAAGGTGCTGTGCTGGCTGGGAGATGTAACACGTTGCTGCTTTAAATGGGAGCTGAAAGGAGAAGTAGGAGAAAGCTGCAAGTCCGGAGGGACATGGATATGGATTGGCCCAGGCATTCCTCTCCAGTCACACGGGAAAATAGGAACTGTGCCCAGCAGATGGTGGCCGTGAGATGGGTGGAAGCAGTTCTTGTGCTGTGAGATGTCAAAGCTCCCTTGTCCCCCCCTGCACAGTGGCACTGGTGCCGGAGGCTGGGCACAGCACAGGGCGGCTTCAGCCTTGCGGGGCTATGTGTGACTGTGAACTATGTCCCCTGGTCTCATGAGCTGCAGGCTGGACACTGCTGAGCCCCCACTGTGTCACATCTGACCCTTTTTGCACATCTTGCTCTTCAGCTTTCCATCATTTTCTGGAAAAGCTCAGATCCCCATGGAGAAATGTGGTTACAACAAGGGGGAATGGTTTTAAACTGGAGGGGTAGGTTTAGACTGAATACTAAGAAATTCTTCCCTGTGAGGGTGGTGAGACACAAGCCCAAGTTGCCCAGAGAAGCTGCAAATGCCTCATCCCTGGAAATGTTCAAGGCCAGGCTGGATGGGGCTTGGAGCAACCTGGTCTAGTGGAAGGTGTCTTTGCCTGTGGCAGGGGGCTGGAACTGGATGATATTCAAGGTCCCTCCCAGCCCAAACCATTCCATTATTCTATTAAATGTTCCTTGACGATTTAAATATGGAAATTAGGTCCTATTTTCCATCTTAGCAGGGAAGCCCTCTGCATTTGAAACTCATCCTGTTCCTTGCTTGCTCTTTTTTTTCCATCTAAATAATCCCAGTTCAACCATTCTTTTTCCACGAGTTTTTTAGGCAGGTTTTGTTTTCCTCTGGACCTCTTGTGATTGGCTTTGCTGTGTCTTGCCCAGCTAGACACAGTAAGTGAGCTGAGGTTCTTCCAGTGCAAAACAGAAGGAAGATCCCTTTTGTAGGGTTATATTCTAGCAACAGAAAGCCCACATTTTCAGCAGGGCTTTATCCTGTGACTTTGCTGGTATGGGCAGTCTGGGCTGTCTTGAAGCAAACTTTGCTTGTGTGTGCAGTTGGGGCTTTTTGAGATCTTCCACAGCCTGTTCCTAGAGGCAGGCCCTGGGGCAAAGCATCTTGTGACAGAAACAAAGAATTCCAGAAGGAAGGCACACAGTGCCATATTCTCCTGCCAATACCTGCCCATCTCTTGAAGTGACTGCTGGAACTGGTGTCTCTACAGTGTTTTTCCATTGGTTTTGGATGACAGCCTTTGATTTACTTTCAACTAATTTCTTTTGAAGAGTGCTCCAGACACAGGCTCTGTGATTTATTTTTGTCCAGATCTCCTGAATTTGTACCAGAGATTTTTTGTTTGCTTGCTTGTTTTCCCCCAGAAGGTAGCTGGCAGCAGCAGGAACAAGCTCATGCAGAGGGTGCTTCTGTGGCCAGACACTGAACACACAAATGACCAGGCTGCAGATCTTCAAAAGCATCCAGCAGCATGAAAAAGCCACGCTGGAGGCAAACAGCAGGCACTGCTAGACCATTCCCTCCAAATCTTTGATTAGTCACATTTAATGGGATTTTTTCTCATGCTTTTGAGCTGCTCAGCAATGCTGGAGTTTGACCAGCATCCATGGTCACCCATTACTGGCTCCAGCCAACCGCCATACAGTCACTGAATGTTTATTTGTGTCTCCTTGATAGACGTCAGGCTCAACCTAAGACACAGCTCTCAGAATTTCCTGGTACGGGGTCGCTAGGATCCAGCTCTGGGAAAGATCACATGCTTCTACTTGTTCAGTGTTGATTTTGATCAGGAGAAGAGTTGATGTCATTGCATCATTCCTAAAGCTCACCCTCCCTTTTGGCTTTTTTTTTTAAGAATATAAAGCAATTCAACACAACAGGCTGTGCTTTGTTGGTTCTTATTTTTGCATCTTGCAATGTGACAATATCCATAATAAACACAGGCTGGGACTGCTTGTGGGGAATCTACCCTTATTTTGAATAGATCCTTTCCTTTTCCTCCAAAGATGTTTAAGCCCTGCCTTATTAAAAATAATAGAAATGCATTTCCCCTCACATGAAATATTAAAAGCAGTTTGATGGGTTTTATTGTTTAATAAATAGTTTGCACTCCCAAGGCTCTTTCCAGCAGAGAATATGAGTACTTCACAATCCTTTCCGGTGTCTGGCCATGAACGTTGCCTCCAGCAAAGAGAGTTCTTAATTTGAAAAGTACCTCCCGACGATGTGCAATTGTCAACCCCAGCCCAGCGCGCTCTAATCGCGGCTGGCACGAGCTGGCCCTGCTGTCGTTCGAGCCGCAGGGAAGTTGGACATTTCCATACCCACTGAATCTCTGGGTATTTCCTGATGGAGACAGCAGCCTGTTAGAAGCTGGACCTACTCCACAAACCAAGCAGAAATGGGCTGTTTCTAAGAGCAGCTTCATTTATTCACACCACTGGAGTATCTGTGTATGTTATAGCCGTTCATTTACTTACCTCCCCCAGACCACAGGACATAAGGTTTTTCCATGTTTCCTCTTGTCCAGCTGGGAATTGAAGCCCAGAGAGAGGAGGGGGATGCTCAAGAGAGCCCGAGGCAGAGCCAGGAAGCCACGGTGGTGCACTGGCGCTGCGGCCTCATCCCTGCTCCGGCTTCTCGCTCACGTTTCCCTGAGCTGTGCAGCCCTGTGACAAGTGACATTTAGCAAATCATGTCAAGCTGAGGATTTGTTGATATGATTCTTCTGGCTTGATGGGAGGGGGTGGGGAGGAGGAAGGCTCTTGGTTAACAAGGAGAACTAGGAAGAAAAACTCTCCCAGATCTCTTTTCTACAGCAGCAAATACTGGCAGAAGCAATAGAGCTGTGCAGGGGGCTGGGGCTCTGCTGAGCTTCCTCCACCTCTGTCTCTGCAGCTGCATGGCAGTCGTTGCTGTGGGTCACAGATGATGACTTGGAATGCTTTGGTGGCCTCGCCTCCTTTCCCCAGCACAGTGCAGGTTGTTTGGGAATGTTGAGGAGCAGCCCCTGCCAGCCCAGCCTGAGGATGGACCTCTGTGGTCCCACCACTCAAACTTAGATTTCATAATAACATGCTTAAAAGTCACTGTTACACAGTCGGTTTATGGGGCCCTTTGTGTGTATTTTCTGATTCACATGACTCCTCTGGATGGCAAATCCAGGGCTCTCTTGGCCCACAGACTGTGGCGTCCTTCAGCTGGGTGTTTATGGGTGATAGCTGCTGAAGAAGCAGGGGGGTAAGTGGTGATCTCAGCTCTTCAAGCTAAGGGAATGGGGTGTTTCAGACTGCTGTAATGAGAAGTGAGTGAAAATGGCAGCAGGGAATAGATTCCTAATTTAAATAATGAGCGCCCTTTGTTGCCTGACAGATGGTCATTTTCTGAGAAATGCAAAGTCTCTTTGGAGGGGTCAGATTGCTTGTATTTACATGGAATAATGAGGGAGAGGCACCGATCCCAACACATGCTGTGTTTTTCACATTTTTCCAGGGGTATTCCCAGCTGTCTTTGAAAAGAGCAGATTTGCTCCTTTGCAAACCTTGTGTGAACCTGACCACGCGTTATTGCACGAGGAAATCAAACACTGATGGGAGTGTCTCTGATACTCAGGCAGCTATTATAATGCCCTTTAAGCATCTTTAGTTGCTAGAAAGGAAGCTTGATACTGATGCCAGAAAACATCTTGGGTCTGAATGTGCCTTTACTTGTGCAGGGCTGGCTGCAATCCAACATCCAGTTATCTGCACTCTGGTGGCGTCTTCGGGATTTAACGCGTGCGAAGGCAGATGGATGGCAAAGAACTTTCTTGGGGTAGGGCACCTTCCTACACACTTCCTCTCTTGCTGCATCCACTTTTAATGTAAGAACTAAAGATCAGGCACCCAGTACTCTGTTTTAAGCATTATTTTTTCCATCAGTTCTAGTGATGGGCAGCAGGGGTTATAGAGCAGGAGGGGGTTTGGGGTACACCAGGAACTCCTTGCTGTTTCATGATGTTTTAGCTGGGATGGTGGCGGCCTTGTTGGGCATCACGTCTGCTCTGGCTGAGGTGTCTCAGTTGTCCATCTGATTCTCTGCAGTGTGCAGGTTCTTGCTGTCTCATCAAACAGAGCAGAAAGGGAAGCAGCCTGTCCCAAGCCAGTGCTCAGGAGACAAAGGTCCTGGTTGCAATGGCTCATTCTCCCATGATGTTCAAGAACTTTGTCGCTTCCTGGCCAAGGTCGGTATTTTGCGTACACAAGCATCTAAAAGAGATACAACACAAAGTAACCCTTGAAGGAGTAGTTTGCCCCCACAGAGGAGCTCTTACTGACAACTGATGGCCTTAGCATGGTTCTCTTACTGTTCATCAGTCCCCTAGGCTGATGTTTTAGCCCAAGTAAGGCCGTTACAGTCCCATTAAGCTTCTCCCAAAACAGCAAGGAAAACAAACACTAGTCTTGAACCAAAAACTTTCTTAATGGCACAGGCTGTACTTGGGTATTGGGTTTCTGCCTTTTCCTGTATGTGGGTCCCCATTCTGCCCTATTTCTTCCACTGCCAAAGAAGGATGAAGACTTTCTGTGGGTGAATGTGCAGTGGTGACAGTGTCCCACACACGGGAGAATTCAGCTTGCGGATATACCAAAACATCTCTCCTCTGAGCTCCCTTCAGCAGTGTAGGGATAGGTTTTGCTATCACACTTTAAAAAGGCCAAAAAAAACCCTAACACCTTCCCAACCTCCTGATTCTGAAAGTCTAGAAAGGCACATGCAAGTTTGAAAACACTAAAGGCAGTGACTTTAGTTATGTTGCTCAGCAGCTGAGAGGTGCTCCCATAAAATTCAGCAGTTTTGTACATCCTCGCCATGTGTTCTTTAATCTCTGGGTAGCAATGTGTTTGGAAGAAGCCAAGGCAATCAACACCCATTTTTCACAGTGAATCAGCTACTGGTGTCAAATTCCGGTCTGTGTTTTGTGCCAGAAAAGCCTTGTTGTCGCCTAAATTTGGAGTATGCCATGTCAGGCTGCAAAATCACTTGTTTCCTGGACATGGCCTCAAATTATCTATTCCCTGTCAAGTCTTGGAGACTGAAACCAAAATTGTACTGACAGGGTTTTTCCCCCTTTTGGTTAATTCCTCTCCAAAGGTGGTTGCCTGTTGTTTTCCATATACCCTGTGCTCAGACTGGCAGAAAACAGATTTGGGCAGCACGGTGTTCCTGTCAAGGTTTTTGCCACTCTGTTGGCTGATGCTCCTTACTAAGAGCTCTGTGCATCTGGGAGGGAGTTCCCAAGGACCTCAAATTGCTGGGCAGTTTGCAGAACACTGGCCTGATCTGCACGGTTTCCTGGCAGCATATGGAGGCATTGGCTTAGCTCTGGCATGGATAAGCTGTTACAGCTTATCAAACATTTTCTTTTAAAAATTGCTTTTTATCTGGTTGACCTGCAGAGAACCAAACAATGTGGATGGGCATCCATATGGATAGGACTTGTTTGCAGGGCTGGGAAGAAAAGGAGGAAGACAGGAGTGGCAGAGCAGTTGACAGTGTGTAGCGCTGACATGGAGTGAAACCTATAACCAAAACCAAAGCACAAGTAATTTTTAAAGGTTAATATCCTAAATTTAGCTTCAAAGATGCTAAAACAAGATGGGCAGATGTGATCACAACTGGTCAGTGATCTCACAGGCAGTGAAAAATGTGTGTGAGGCCAAAAAACATGTTCATGATCTTCTGCACCCCCCCACCCAGGCAGGCTGTATTTGTCCTCGGGGGTGACAAAGGTGTGTACACAGGGTGGTGATACCCAGGGCTGATCCACTGGTGTGCAAGGGGATGCTCCTAAAGAACCTGCCCAGCTCTGTTGTGCTGTGTGTGAATGCAGGTAATGAAATGCCAATGGCTTTCATTACACTTCCAAATATAAAGGAAACCTTCATTTATCCATGCCTGGAGAATCAGAGAGAAAATCAGCATCAAAGAGAGCCTCCTGCTGAAATCATTTGATGTTATAAAGGATAAAGAGTATCTGGCAGAGGCCTTAGAGGGGGAAAATCTGACAGGCACTCAAGTGCTATGAGCAGTCCAGCCTTGTAGCCTCCACTTTAAACGCTCAAAGAGTATGATCATAATGCACAGGGGCATTCAGAGCATAAATTGATGTTTTGTCTTTGTCTTTTTTTTTTACATTGCACTAAGAATTTGCCCTGCAGCTCCTGGATTAATTAAATGCTGACAGTCTACGAGGATAGGGGTGGAGGCGCTCTCCTGCCCTTTGGATGTGTTGTGCAGAGTGGAGTACACAGTGCCCCTAGGAAACGAGCTTGTTCCATTAGGCAAAATCAATAAGGCAGAAATCTCAGTGAAATTCTTCTATTAAATTACAAATAGACTAAGCCCCTAAACCAGGTGACAGTGATCATTGCTTTTATGTCCAGGACAAATGCTTGTGGGAGCACTTTGGTCAAATAAGCACATGCAATTCTGCAAACATCAGCTTCAGGCTGCTTCCTGTGGTGGCTGATTTTTCACTCCTTGGGCTATAAGAACAAAACTTTATTTTGCCTCTGTGTCTATCAGCTGTTTTCTGGGGTACTTAGTGTAACTGGTATACCCATCCATGCAAACATTTACCATAGAAGATCATGTCATGACAATAAATTCATGCTCTCTGCCCAAGAAAGTCAACCTTAATGTCTAATTTTCCTTGGTTGCAGCACAGAAATTTTCTTATCATACCAATTTTATCTTAGATCCAAGCTTGGTGCCTTTTGCCACGGTGGGGCATGAAGAGCTGAAACAGCTCTTCAGCCAGTGACACCAGTGCCGAGGCACTGCCTGGGATGAAGCAGCAAACACGCCTTGCCTATACTGTCCTTGAGCAGCCCAGAGTGGCACGTTGCCTGCCATCAACTTTTTTGTCACTAATCTTTTAATATCGCAATACTCTTTTTTTGCAAACACCTCTTGGACTTCTTCTCAGCTGGGGCAAAGATCAACAGGTTGATTATTCCTGAAATGGCTGGACAGGGCTTTGATCAAACCGGCCTAGAGAAAGGTGTCACTGCTCATGGCAGGGGCTCGGAACAAGGTGATCTTGAACGTCTTTTCCATCCCAAACCACTCTGTGATTCTGTGTCACAGGAAACCTTGTCTGTAAAGGCAAGAGCTTGGACACCAGCAGGTTTTGATGGGCTCTGAGTCCTGCCAGGCCTTTCACCTTCTCTCACAGGTCCTGTTTCCAGCAGCTCAGGAGCTGTTAAAGCAGCAGATGCCACAAAACCTGATCTTCTTACGACATGCAACACAGGGAAAAAATAGCGAGGAAATCATGATCCTTATTAGTGTCTTTTTCACAGGAGATTAGTCTCCTCCTTCCCCACTCCTGAAAAAATTCATTTTACCTACTTAGATGAACGTTGGTTTTGCTGACACCTGATGGGTGGGGCAGGGAGCAGTGGAGTTCAGCTGTAGCACCTGGGGCACACATTGGGCATTAGAAGAAGTGTGGGCAGGGGCTGGGTTTTTTGGTTGGATGGGAGAGTCTCCATCTTGAGAAGCTCTTAAGAACAGCCTGGATAAGTTTTGTCAGAACTGTTTTCCCTGACTGACAGCCCGAGGAAAGGGTTAGGTCACTTCTCCTGGTCCTTGCCAGGGTTATTTGTCATCAGTGCTGAAGGTCCTGTGCTATGTCGGGGTGCTGTGTTCCAAACTACTTGTTTTTTGGAGGTTTCCAGAATTAAAGTGCTCCTTGCAGTTCCTGGGAAAAAAAATGGCTTTTGGGAAACATATTTTGTTATGAGGGTCAGAGACTAACACCCTTCCCAGCATCCATAGCAACCTGCCTTAAGAATCTCTGCTTGGAAATCTTGTAATCTTGATTGGATACTTCTTGAACAATTTCCAGGAATGTCCTGATCTTTCCCATTCACAACTACTAAATATATGCTCTGTTTGGACTGCAGACCCCGGTCTATTTTTATATTTATTTCCAGCATATTTTAATTTTTCTACGCTGGATAGAACAATTTGGTCTGTTCTTAAACCCAAGACCTTGCTGCCCCCTCTCCTGCCACTGCCTGATTTTGGCATCACTTACAAGGAGTTTATTATTCCAGGGTACTTCTGTGTGGACAAGGACTGTGCCAGCTTCTGACTGACTGGAGACAGACTTAAAACCAGGAAAAAAATGGGCAGGAAAGAAAGGAAATCAGTTGTCCCTACACAAAGGAGTAATAAAGGGTACAGAAGTGCTTTATCCTGCTTGTAAATGGTTAATTGAGTTTTGGGGTTGAAAACACCATAATAAAGCAGTGAATTCCTACTTGTGGAGCATTTCTCATTCCTCTGGGTTGAAATGGCCAAAGGTTTTCTTTCAGGTGTAAGGCAGAAAACAAGTGGCTGCTTGCTTTCTTGTCCTCCTGTGTGCTCATATTTAGCAGGGCTTTATTTATTTGATTAGGTGCTAGGAATATGGGCTCATTGTTTACACTGCATGAACAGGAATGGCAAAAAATAGATTTTTATCAGTGCTACTCTTGCCTTTGGTTGTTACCCTGGCCCCTGGGGTGTTTATTTCTGCATCTGGTGAAGATTTAAAGATAGGGAGCAGGATTTGAGAAAATATTCTCAGGCATGTGGGTAGTGAAGGACTATTCAATGTGAGCTGTGTCTAGATTAAGCTTATACATCTCCTTGTGACCTTGACATGGAAATTCCCCCTTTAAATAATGTTTATAAGTCTCCGGGGTCAAATCCAGGCTTCTGTGATGCAAAACACCACTAATGAAATTACTGTGTCCTGAGCTGACAGCATCTTGCTGGGCTGTAAAAGGCTGAGCCCAGAGCAGTGTTGGGATGTCCCAGCTCTGCTGGGAACCTACCTCCAGCCTTTGAGAAGGGGGTTTAAATGCAGAAACAATGACGTTTTTAAGTGTGGGCTGAAGCATTGCGAAGCTTCAGTCCCACAGGGACAGCCACGGTTTTGTCCCATTACTCCTTGCTAACACCCACCACAGCAGCTGGCTTGGCTCTACTTAGTTATTTTTCCTCCAGACAAGGACTGTGACCTTTGATAGTGACAGAGGGAAACTCTCCCAGCAATACTGGTGCTTTAGAAATAAGGGAAAAGGAACCCAAGCCCTGAGTCTGTTACTACAGAAACAAAATCCTTAATCCACCAGGGCTGGATGGTGCTGCAGGATTGCTGACTGGAGTTTCCAGCAGAAAGGCAGGTGAAGGGGTTAAAGACGAAGCTGGTGCTTGTTCCTCCATGGCATTATCTGTATGATTGCTTTTCATATCTTGTTTATTGTGGTTAGCGGAGCAGCTATAATATAGAGTGCTAGATGCAATAAATCTTGTCATTGCGAACAGCACACTTTTCATCAGAGCTCGAGGAACTGCAAGGTAAGCATTCAAAGGCAATCTATAGATTTAATTATATAGAAAGCCTAACCCATGTGCAGATCTTAAAATAAATTATAACTGTGAAGACTGCATTATGTTCAGTTTTATTTGTATTACGTGTATTATCCTGTTTTAGTTGTTACGAGGACATGGGGAATGGCATTGCCAACACAGTGTCTTCTGTGGTTTTGTATCAGTGCTGAACAGCCAAGGATGCTGGTAATTTAAGGGCTGAGGGTTTTTCAGCCTTTCTGACAGCTACGTCTATAAATTTACACTCCTGAGTTTTAAAATCTTCTCTGATGCTAATTGTAGCATCAAGAAATCCCATAGGGTAAAGGAAATCATCTCTGATTTTATTTACTGAAAGAGGCCTGTGACCACAAATCAAAACACTGTGCATCAAAGTGACGGGTCCAACTTGCTCTGATCTCCACACTCGGCTCCTGGCACTGGGCTGGCCACAGCCTGTCCCCACCCAAGGGACACTCTGCATGTCCCCCTGCCTGGGGCAGGAGTGAGGAGGTGACTTACCCTGCTGGTGAAAAGCACCCACCTGAGTCCTGGGTGTTTGGGATTATAGCAGTTTCAGCAACTTTCTTTTTTTCCTGACTTGTAACTCCCCCAGCTTGGTGGTGCTGAAGTTGGGGCCTGGGGAGGTTGGCTGCCCTGTGCTGTGGTGTCCCAGTGTGGAACTTTCCTACCCCAACACAAATTTTGTGAAGGCTGCAGGAGTGTGAGGGGTGATGTGGGAGGCTTTTGCTGAGACTGGTGTTCTTGGGAGACGCCAATTCAATGAACCCGAGGCTCTAAACAAGCTTCTGGGGGTTGAGCTGCTCTGCTTTGGGCAAGGTGTGGTTCACTGATGGTTTCCCCAGCTGAGGCCTGAGGAGGGCTGCTCTGCCTAGGAGGGGCAGAAATAGGACTGTTAGAAATGGAGAGATGGACTTGTCATTGCCAATTAGCCACGAGACCAAGCTGGGTGAGAACAATCAGCTCTGTGGCAAACACTGTGACATGATCCCTGGCTGGCAGAACCTGTTCTGGCCTTCCCAGCTCAGGAGCAGGGCTGGGGAGCTCCTGGGTGGTAGGTAAATGTGATGTGTCACTGAAGTGTTTCACTTGGACACAGTCAGTGATGCTTTTGGAGCACTCCTATGAACCATGAGTCAGGGGAAGGTTGCCCAACATGCCCTCAGGGCAGCATGTTGCCCAGACAGGTTTGTCCAGGAAGGAGCACCAAAAAATTCCTGCTGGAAAGAGGCAGAGCAGGCGGTGGGTGTGCTCTAAATTCTCCACACCTTTCTCATCAGCAGCCCTGAGAAGGACTGAGCGGTGTTTGTGCCCATTTCACTGACTCACTGGTCACCCTGGTCTTAGAGTGGGGAAAGGAGGTTCACAGCTCTGCAGATGAAAACTGTGGAAAATTGCTGCCAGTTTATTTCATTATCCTGGAACTGTGGTTCAGGAGCTACTTCACAAAGGCTTTTGCTATTGGTGGCATGAGGAGACTCAGGAATGGTGCCAGGCAGGAATGGAGAGGTCCCCACAGCACCAAAACTCACAAGTTTTGGTTCTAGTCCTGTTTTTCACTCATGGCGCTGCCTGAAGTCCCCAGGCTCTGCAAACTGCTGAGTTTGTCCAGTGCTTCCATTCATCATCCTTTGTTGGACACAAGGATTTCCTACTTCACAGTGAGAGTTGAAAGAGAAGTAATTGGTAACTGTAAGGGACTCTGTTTAAATGGTAAGAGCAGTGTAAATATGAGATAAAAACTGAAAAGCACATTTTCTTCCATCTCACTTGCATGAAGTAAACCACATCTGACTAGAAAATGTAGTCTAAAATCAATTACAGCTAAGCTTCAACAACAAAATACGTGTATTTAATTAGCACAAAAGCACAAATTTATTTCCATTCATAAGCGAGATGCTGAGGTTTCACACCTGCCTCATTGTCAGCAGTATCACTCTCCTTGTGACCCCCTTGCCAAATCCCCTGAGGTGTGGGGCAGCAGCATTTTGGATTTAAGACAGTTAAGATGCTGTATGGGATGAATTAAAAATATAATTGTCCGACAACTGTGCCAGTGAGAAAACTTTTCATAACTATTTTCAGCTCTGGGTTGGTGTGATAGGATAGGCAGAGCATGGCTCAGTCCCTGCGTGGCAGGAGCAGGGGGAGGTCACTGCCTGCTCTCAGTGTGAGCAAGGGACCACCTTGGTGGGCACTTCTGCAGCCCAGTTCTCTGCTTCCCTTGCTGTGCTTTAACTTCAGGGATTAGTTTTTTCAGCTATGTTAGTGTACATTTGAGCAGCAGCACAATCCCAGAAAGAAGCTCTTTTGTTCATACACACAGCAGGAGCAGAGATGTGTAATTTGTTTGTGTGGACTGGGGAAATCCCATCCCACGTTGTTTTTAATGAGATGTTCTTAGAAGCTGTTTTTCGTGCTGCTGGCAAACCTGTGATCAGAGCTGGTGTCAGCAGCTGTGCACACAAGGACTTGTGTGCTTATTAATTCAACACAGACATGTGATCATGAAGAAAAGCCCTCTTTCCCAAAACTCTCCCAGGACCTGTCTGTGCCCACCTCATAATCCTCTGCTACTCCCTTTGCCTCTCCTGCTCTCGTGGGAAAAGCAAAGCATCTGCTGTGACCTTCCACCTGTCCTAGTTTTTGGCAGAGCAGGAAAATCTCTCCCCTGCAGCTCTGATACTGATCTGGATAGTTTCTCCTGTGCAGGATCGATAGCACTCCGAAGTTGGGGGCTGAGCTATACCCGGTCACTTGCACAAACCTACGTTCTTCAAGTCTCCAGAGGAAATCCCTGTCCTGATTCATTCAGACCGCAGCTGGGGTGGTGCTGAACTACCCTAATCTCACTGTTCTCTTTCCAGGGGCTTCTCCAGGGGCTGAATTCAGGCTTAGACCCTGGGGACTTGCACTGTCCCTTCTGCCTCACTGAGCAGGTGTTGGGTTGGTGACAAATGGGCACAATCGTGGCACGTGTCTTGCTTTCAGGATGCAGAGCTGGTTTGTAAATGGAGTGTTTTGCTAATGCAAGAGGAAATGGATGGATATTAATTGCTGTCTGGCAGTTTGTCATTTTTCCTGTCGGTTATTGATGAAATATCAGCGACCTGAGGGAAAACAGCAGAAGAGACACAAACTTTAGGAACAACCTGAAGTCAGAGGAAAAACCGTATATTGGCTGGAAGCAGAAATAGGCTGCATTTTAAGCTGAAATTTTTCCAGTAGATTTACCAATATCCAAATATTTCAGCAATCCTTGCCCTCACCGCACTGCTGCTTCATACCACTGCTGAAAGAAAAACTCTTTCTGAAGGTCAAAACATCCTTTCAGTATTTCAAAATGAGTCATTTTGGCTTTTCTTTCAATCCTTTTATATTCCTTTTGTTATGAAAGCCACAAATTTTGGGTGAAGAAACCCCCAAAACCTAAATCTCATTCAGCCCCAGATTGAGAGCAGAGCAATATAACTTTAGTTTAAATAGAGAGGAGCGCTGTGTTGGATTCCTGAAAGTTTTGCACTTTCTCTTTTTTGCCTTTTTCTTTCAGCACATCTGCCTTCTTTTGGGGGATTGCAAACAAACTAAAATAATAATAATCATGCAATTATTTTCTCTGCTCTGGATGAATTCCTCTGCTGCAGTGGAAATGGTGGGTTTATGGATGTTGGACCCAGCAAACCCTTGAGTGGACAGAGCTTAGATGAAAAATGCTGATACTTGGGTGTGTGCTGAATCCAACTAAACATCATCATGATAATCTTGGGAGAGCTCTGGGGAGGGGAGTCTTAATTACCCAGGTTAGGTCTTCATTTATTAACTGCTCCAATTTAGCATAATAATCCTGAAAAGGCAATGCTCCTTTGCCAGCAGTGGCACTCTGTGCTACTCGTGGTTCAGAGCAGAGCAATGAGCGGGTACACATATTCAATTAAATTTATTAATTTCCTATAAACAGCAGAAGAAACCAAATTGAAACCAAATTATTTTGCCCTCTAGAGACAGAGTTACAGCTTCTTTAAGGACACAGATCTACAACGGTTTTTGGTTGGGGGAAAGTCCAGGGGAGAACAGAGAGCACTTGAATTGCTTTTGCTGTAAATGTATGGAAAGGTTGGACCATAAAGGGAATATTAATGCTTTGCTCTGTCTGTTTGCACGTTGCATTGCTCAGTGATGCTGCCTAGCTCTCAGCATGCTATTTCATTTATACATGCATTTCTAATAATCCTCACTCCGTGCTTCAGCCTCTTCATTTTTCTTTTTTTCCCCCCAGTCCCCACATTCCTGGCAGTTGGAGTAGGTTGGGCTGTCCAAGAGCTGGTAGACAAAACAACCCCGTGTTCTCATCACCTTCAAACACAAGAAAGATAGAGGCTTTTCTTGGAGAAAATGCTTCTCTGTTCTGCATTAAATAGCATTCGAGTTTCACATCCCAAAAATGAGATTCTATCCTTCTCCCTGAGAGCAAGGCTAGGAAAAACTCTAAACAGACATAGAGCAAACTGTCATTGAAATGCATCACTGTTTTTTCTTTTTTTTTCTTTTCACTGCTTCTCTACCCCTCACCTCTGATGTAAACTGTAATTTGGCTGACACCTGGTGCCAGCCACCTACATCCTATGTGCCATTAACACCCTTTGCACCCACTGGGCCCCTTGTCCCTATTTTCTGCCTGCAGCTTCAGGAGGGATGGCTGCATCATGTGTTCCTGGACAGGGGGAAATTCAGATTCCCCAAAACCCAGACTAGGTGGGATGAATGGGTTGCACGGGGCTGGTCTTACAGGACCTCAAACCAAAAGTATTCATTGCAGCCAGGATTTTGTGCAGGTGCTGAGACATGGGGGGTTTGTAGGTGATAAGGAAATGTTGGAAAAGCTGGGGGAATTTAAAAAAAATTATATACTTGTGTGAGGAAACTGTTTTTCAGACTCTTCTTGGAAAGAGTAGCTTGGCATGTGTGGTGTGATGCCATTAAAGAAAGCCAAGTTTAGCTGGGCTTCTGTGTGGACACTGAAAAGCTTCAGCAGAGAAATTTTCCAGTTTTCTTCAGCATTCTGTGAGAGCTCTCTGTTTCTCACAAAAGCTATGAAAACACTGCTACGGGTTTTTGTAAATAATTCCTTTATCTTGCAGCTGTGCAATGTTTTGCAATATTGTTATGTTTAGCTGCAGAATTGTTTTGAAATGGGTGTTGTAGGATTTAGCCAATCATCCTGAGAGGTGGATGGTCAAGGGACCAATCACCTGATGCCACTCAAGCGACCTAGAGAATATAAACTGGTCTGTAAATAAAAAATTAATCCCGCTTTTCCTGGATCCTGCCTGCCTCGTTTCTCTCCAACCCCAGTACAACAGTGACACTTCTGGCTTGGGATGATGGCAGGGGCTTATCAAACAGGCACAGACAAACACCAAAGTGACCACACAAGTGATGTCCTCTCCTTTTGCGATGTCCTGAGGCAACCCCAGCTCAGCTTGCATGCCCCAAAGCAGCTGGAGTTTAGGATCTGCACTGATGTTTCTGCAAACACTCCAGAAAAGCAGTTCTGAGTGATCTCTCTCGACCCCTGGAGTGGGACCAGGAGTCCTGTGGATGTCACTGTCACAGGTGAGAGGCACAGCACAGCCTGGGGAAGGGACCCTGCACTCAGCGTCAAGCAGCTCCTGCCGCCGGTGTGTTCCTGACTTCAAAGGCAGGAACTGAGAGGTTGCTCACAGCCTCAGCTTTGTTGTTTGTCTTCTCCAATGCTCATAAATTATCAACAAACAACCTCAGCTATCAAGTCGGTGAGGAGGACTGGGTAATTATGTTTGTGGTTCAAAATGAGGGTTGTCAATTTTAATTAGGGAAATCCGAGGGCACAGGGAATTTTTAATGTTACTACCTGAACTCTTGAGTGCTGCACAGAAAATAATTGTAAATGAAAAATTAATCAGGGCTTGGTGAGGAGTGCAAGGGATGCTCCTTTTCCTCTTATTTTATCATTTTGCTTTCTTTGAATCAAATTTGGGTCTAGTGATACAACTGCCACCAGGTTTGATTTTAATTACAATAAGTAAAAGGTATAGGCATGTACCAAAGAGTGATTTTAAGAGGAATCAGATTTTCAGAGCCCAACAGTCATTAATATTTGAATGTATTTCTCAGGTATCAGTTTCAGAGGCAAATCCAGTACCTGAAGGATGCTGCTCTCTGGGGTTCTGGTTGTCAGCAAGACAATCCTGAGCTGGTGCTTATGGCCCTGGCCCTTCCTGCAGGTTTCCCTTGCCCTGATGCTCTGCCTTGTTAACAGGCAGGATTTGGGCTTTGCACCCCTCCAGGCAGGGCTCAGCAGTGTGCATGGAGGAATCTTAGGACTAAACATCACGGAGTGTCGCTCTCATCAACCCTGTTTCTCCTAAAACCAGGAGAGTTTCATCCTTTAATGCCACCAGCAGCCAGAGGGGATGTGTCTGTGTGACTGCAGTATTTGAAGAGCAGGCAAATGTCAGCGATTGTGGGGAGTGTGTGCTAGGTTTTAATCAGCAGGCCAGTGTCTTCTCCTAATTTATTTTCCTTCATTTAGACAGGATTTTCTGTATTGCCTATGATGCTGTGAATATTTATGATGAGAATTTTTTTCTTTTACTGCTGCTGTGATTAACTAATTTGGTGCTTTCCAAGGATAAGCACAGTGAAGGTTACACTGATCAGGACCAATCCTTACCTGGCAGCATCCTTCGAGCATCAGCAGAATGATTAGGTGTGATTTTGGCCTCTGAGTGGTCCCTAGGAAGGGTTGTTTTTCTCAGCCAGACAACTCTGCCTTGCTTCAACTGTGCTTGGTACCAGCAGAGCTGGGTCCTAAGTAGTCTCAAGACAGCAGAAAGATGGGCTTAGATCAGCCCAAAAGGTTTCCAGGTGCCTGCCACATATGTGGGTAAGGCCACAAATTAAGGGAGAAAAGGAGGGGAGCTTGTGTTCCCAAACCTGCTGGTGCTCAGACACCTCTGGGGCACTTGCACCTCACTTGGATGCTCACTCTGATCATGAAAAGCTGGGAAGTGTCTGTGGTCTGGGAGAAGAACTCAGAGGATTTTTTTTGCCAGTCAGGGTGACTCAAATGTCAGTGATGTATTATCCCAAATCATGCTCTGGAGACAACTGCCTTGCTGCTTTTCATGGATTTTGACTTCTCTTGCTGCAATTACTGATTTGCAACCAGGCTTGAGGAACATTTACATCGAGGAAGGCTGCAGCCAGGTGAATTTGTTCTCATGCCACTGTATCCACAGTCAGCTCTTCAACTGTTTGATTCTCCAGCATTTGGAGGGAAAATGTGCAGAACAGAAATACAGTCCTGGGAGCCTCCACATTGGGGATGGTTTCTGCAAATTGCAGCTGATGGTGTTTCAGGCCTTGCTGTGATTTGGAGCCGGGAGGTCAAAGTCTGGCAACGAAACAATTTGGCCCCAAGATTTTGAGACTTGGGGACACGATTAACACACAGTTACGTGGTTCCTGTTTATTATCCTTGCTCAATACAACTTCGTATCTGAAGATCTGGCCTATTTATGGGTTTCTTATGTCATGAAGAGACAAGCTGCGGGGTGCTGTCCAGTAAATTGTTTGGTGCCCTCAATTATTTCTCTCCAGGAGCCTTCTTTGTTCAGCAGCTTCCCAGGCGAGTGCCTGGCATTGTCTGGAGGGCAAAAAGTGCTGTCGTTTGTCTGCACCACGGTGGAGAGCTTGTAAACTGTCTGGCTGCAAATGGGATAGAGGGTGGTAATTAAAATGTGCTCTCAAAACACAGAAAGAGGTTGCAGACAAGTATTTATCGTCTCCCAGGCCTTCAACAGGCTGGTAAAACATCAGAGCACATTTAAAACAACAGCTTAATTAAATGGTACTACAGTCTTAATCTTGCCTGGGAAAATCATTGGCTTATTTCCTCTAAACTGTGCTTTTAGAGAAGGGGGAGGACAAGAACATGTACAGTCGAAAACTTGCTTGCCAAAAATACCCAAAAATGCTTTAGGAGAATGACCCTGGTTCTGCTGATGGTAGCTTCTGGGTGCCACCTGCTCTCTGTGTGTCCTTCACTCTGTCCATGCAGACACAAAGCTGGTTTGCAGAGAGCAGAGCTGCAGCAGGCAGCTGGCACTGCCCTCAGTCCCTCCTGGGCAGCACTGTCTGTGCCCAGAGGCTGTGGGATGGGTTGCTCTAAAACAGTGTTATGGGGAATAAATGGCAAATGAGTGAGGCTGAGCCTACAGTAAAGCAGGGAGGAGAGGGACACGGTGCTTCCAGTCACAGGCTGGTGCCACCCTGTCCTCTCCCCCCACAGCCATGCCAGGCACAATCCAAACTGTTTTAAACCACTGGGCAATCACTGCTCTCCTCAGTCCTCCAGACCCAGGTGACAGGGGATAACACAGCTTCATCAGCCAGATTTTAAAAATGCTAATGAGCCCAAACTGAGCCTGGCTTTTCTCTCTATGCCCAGAAATGCTTCTGTTTTTCTGAGTGCTGTTCACTGGGCTGCTCTGCAAAACATCATCTTTGAGCAGGGAGCTCTGTTAAACTAAGTGAAGGGTCTGTCCTCAGTTCCTGCAGTCTGATGTGGTTTATTTTTGGAGTTTCACACAAGTGTGGCAGTGGGCTCTGGAGCAGAGCCTGTATGTGCAAGGAGAGTGTGCTGGCCACAAGTGATGCCCAGATACGAGCACCGCAGCAAGAGCCAGCTATCCAAGCCTTGGTGCAGTGCTTTGAGCGGTTTGGGTGCTTGTTACAAAGCTAATCCCAGAGATGACTGTAAAGAACCGCAAGCGCCTTCCTCCCTGTCTGTTTGCATTTGTGGGTTCTGACCTACTTCTTGTTATTTGTAACACAAAAGCCTCCCTTGTTTTGTGACTTGCAGTGAGCTGCTGCAGGAGTGCTCAGTGCCTGAGAGTCCCAGCAGCTCCAGGAGAGTCCCAGTGTCCTGCACTGCAATGAGCTTCACCTTAGAAAAGCCCTCCAGGGAAGAAAGGTGGTTTTACGGGAGGCTAATAACGGCACATGTGGCAATCAGGGCATGTCCCCAGCCTGCCATCTCTGTCCTGCCTCTCCTTGCACCCGAGCTCAGAGCCAGCCCTCCCACAGTCGGGGCTGTCAGGGTGTGGGGGTTGCTGCCTTTCTGCTCCAGAACCCAAACGCGCAAACCCTCAGCAATAAATCCTGCAAAATCGTACAGGACACAGCCTCTCCCTGGCTCTGAAAGGACAAGGATGGTTAAACCCCCATGGGGTGGGGGAGCTCTTCAGTCCCTGTGCAGCATCACTTGGCAAGACAACATTGCCAAGCAAAGAGGGGAGGTGGAAGGGCAGGAGTGGCTCCCGTGGCTGTGCCTCGGTGCAGGGCAGCAGCACACCCTGCTCCTCTTGGTTTGCAGCACCAGCATCCCATGGCCGTGTGTGTCCCTGTGTCCCCATGGGGAGATCAGCCCTTTTTTCTGAGGACATATGTTTTGTCTTCCCTGCTGCCCATCCACCAGCAATCCCTGGCCGCCCTCTCCCTGGGGCAGAAGCAGCTGATATGAGCCAGGGAAGAGGCACACAGGATGCACTGTGGAGTTTAGAACTGAGCCTGAACAGCAAGGAAACATTAATATACGCTCTTTCCCCTCGTAAATATTTCTTCAAAAGACACTGCAGATATCTGGGATGCTCTTACACAACAGCAAGTCATAAATGATGGCTTTCTTCAAGGAGAGTAGACTGGAAGTTCAGTTAAATACATCAAATTGACTGTCAAAATAATCTTCCAGGAGTTGATGAGCCCAAAGATTAAATGGCATGTTATTTCTTCTCTCTGCTTTTTTTTATCTTAGCAAAAGAGATTTGCAGTATATTCCAGAATCCATATTTTAAATGAATTGCAAATAGTTTCTAGTAGACTTGGCCTATATGAAAAGATTATTACCCAAAACAACCCCTCTGTCAGGGAAAATGTAGGTTAAAGAAAAACAGGAATGTAAATAAATGTACAGTCTTTACAGTGAATTCTGCAGGGGGCATGTTTATTTTCTCTTGAATCCCCAAGCCTGGCTTCCTATGCAATTAAAGGGTGTAGCTCTTCATTGTAAAGCATACCAGCATTTTTTTTGTGTGTGTATGTGTCATCAGTAAATATTTGGGCTGAAACTGTTTAAACATAAGCTTTCAATAATCTTTGTTTTGCTTTTTTCTCCTGTTCTCGCTGAGCCTTGGTTTGAATTTCCATAGACTAAAGATCCTTGATTTTATTTGAAGAGCTTAGATATCTTGTTCATTTTGCTGTTTAGCTATTTCCAGGAAAGTCTAATCCTCCCTTGGCTAATGTTCAGCGTCACGTAGTCAAACAGGGATACAGGATGAGCAGCAAGAAGTTATTCTCAACCACAGTCTTCAGGTACCTGAGCCCACTGCTGACATCGCTCATTCACCACATATTAAATTGCATTGCCCCAATAAAACCTCCTGCCACAGGCTGGGAGCAAAAACGGTGACAAATAGATGGAAAAGGGTGATAAAAGCCAGCAGTGGCACAGGGTATGAGGAGGCACAGGGCAAAAAGAGAGATGGGTAGCCGTCAGTCCTGATGTTCAAGATAACAGCCTGACTCTGAGACACTGTTCCCACATTGTTCCTGTGTGAACACTGACAGGGAAGGATGGCATGTGCCCAACCCATGGCTTCAGCCTTAGCTGTGATGCTTATCCATGTGTTTATCTGGAGCTCTGAATTTCATCTCCGCTTCTTTGTTTTATAGGCAACAGCTAACTATTTCTTTAATTTATTGAAAGACCAGTGGGGTAAATAAGCAGGGAGAGGAAAAGAAATCCAAAGCTTCTGGAGGATTTCCCCATTTACTGTGCTCCTGGATGTTCATGTCCAAGTTTAAAAGTAACATTAATTACAGGCATCTAGAAAGGGCCATAATCATCTGTCATTCATGGTGACAGGATGACATCTCCTGTTTGGATGTTTCAGCATTACCATTTGCAAGCTCAAGAGCCCAGGCTGTGATGATAACTATTTCTGACAAGCTCAGGAGATGAGCTGGACATTTTGGATGTGTGTGTGTGTGCAGGGGAAGTGATGTGGCAGCACAGGTATGTGTTAGGACCTTCCACAGATGAAGAGCAAACAGGTATTTTCATTATGAGCACCTTTTAGTTTGGATAAAGGGGGAAAGAAGCACAGAAGAAAGAAAGCACTGAAGGTGGGGTACCTTGTGTACTCTCCATACAGCTTCTATTGCAGATTCACCACCACATCCAGAGTTCCATTAAGCCAGACGCTGTACCACCCAATGACATTAAACTCCTCCAAACGGCCAACACACAAAGTGTGATAAGTTGTTAAAATTTGGTAGCTCAGTCGTGCACCTTATTCGTCCTCAATTTCCACATTTATCTGGAAGCACATGGGAAAACAAAGCTTCCCCTTTCCATGGACCAGGGTTACAGGCTGCCCACTGGCTCAGTGACCCGGCTAGAAGGAACCTCTGTGGAGTTTAACTTCATCCTTTGCTTCTGGAAATCTCATAGATTTTCTTGCTTGCAGTATGAGTTCCAGGAGAAATGCTTGTTTGGAAAAATAAACAAACAGTAGTAGCTATTAAGAGCTGGTCTGTTTATTCCCTCCATCTACAGTGTTATGATTGCAGCTGTCATCAAAATCTTGCTTGCAAGTGCCTAAACTGAGTAAGTTGGACTGGAGAGCAGCAGGGGCAGGAATGCCAGACCCAAATAATGGGTTCAGTATGCGGAGCCTCCCCAGTTCAGGACTGGTAGGCACCCATATGCAGATGAACAGATGGCCAGTATCACATCTCTGCAGAGCAGGGCCTCAGAATGGCATGTCTTTTTTTGTCTGGGTGGGTATTTTCCCTCCTGTCAGATATCAATCTCATAGAGGGCTGACATCTCACATATCCTTCCTGGCTTTGGCTTCTCTGTGTGTCTGCATAAAGTGGGTCTGCTGGCTCCTGCTCAGTTCAGAGCAGTGTAGGAATTAGGAGGCTCTGCCTGCATTACTGCCTGCCCCACGAAACGTCCCTGCCTGCCCCACAAAAACGTTGCTGTGTGCCCTTGTTGCCCATGTGCTTCTGTGGCTCGTCCCTGCAGTGCACTGCAGGTAGTTCGCAAGCCTGGGGTTGGTCACGTAGCTCAAGTGTGTGAGGGATGCAGCATCTTCATCACTCTTGATTAATAATGTGCCAAGAGAGACAAGAGCCACTTACCTGTGAAATTCACTACTGATGTGTTGTATTAATAATAGCACAAATGAAGAATAAAGAACAAAACAAACAAAAAAATCCTCATCCAACCCCAAATCCAAGTTAAATAATGTAAGGAGTGTCTCCTGTGATCATCTCACTGCAGATTAGATCAATAACAACGTCTGAATAAAGCCAGGAGAGTGGCTCTGAGCCCAGAGCTCTGCAGCACTGGCAGTATTCTCAGCTCTTATCGTGGTTTACTACAGAAATGTTTTCCCTGTGCATCACAAGGTTCCCTGGCTGGCTGATGTACAGCCATCATTGAAATAAATATTTTGTTAGTTTTTTCTTGTTGGAGGAGAGATCAAGCAGTAATTGTTCACTGCCACATGGAAAGAATATGCAAAGCCAGTTCTTCAAAAGATTGGACTTACACCAGATACTGAATATAGATAGAAAAGGAAATCTATGCTCGTTCTCCCTTTGGGTGGATGCTTGACATCACAAAGTTTGGTGTGCAAAGTATTTTGTTATGCTTGTGGAATGAAGTTTATAACCTGGACTCTTGAGAAAACTTGTAAGAATCTCTGCTGGGTCTTGACATGGCATTTCTAACTAACATGACGAATGCCTTTGTTTGCCGTGTTTATTTTTCTCCCTCAACTGAACCAGTCTCATGGTGTTTATTGTGTAGTTCATTATTTATACCGCAGCATTCAGCTGCCCTCATCGGATCAGCTCCCTCTGTGCAAACACACAGTGGGAAAGTCCCTTCTCTAAAGAGCTTTAGCCATCGGTGCTAATTAGAAGACAAAGGTGCCTGCTGCTCTCCCGTACTTTGTTCTCGCTCACAATAACAGGCAGTTTGTTTTCCGCGATGTCCCAGGAGACAATGGGACTGAACCTCCCACGGGCCTTTTGCCAAGAGTCACCGCCCCAAGGGTGCAGGTTCAGAGCCGCCGTGGAGGATTTGCCCACCCTGTGAACAGATGAGGATTTGCAACACACTCTTCGCCTGTAAGATGCTGAAGTTCTGGCATGTCTTTGGGTTTTTTTAACGTAAAATAAATATCCCAGCCGTGGGAGGTTGTCATTCAGGTGCCTTTCTGTTAGGCAACCAAAGACACCTGGCTTTTCCTGACAGGAATGTGGCAGGAGGTGAGATCACAGCAGCGCGCTCCAAACACTCTGCTTCATTTCAAGGACTCAAAAGGATTTGAGCTGCAACTTCTTCTTCCATCTTTCTTTATCTTCGACATTTCCAGTCTCTGTTTGGGAAGATATGAAGGAATGGTTTCCCACGTTTCTGATTATTACACAAGGGGGAGTGCAATATACAATGAGAGCTAAAATGATTTATAATGTAGAATGCTCCAAAGGATACACAACACAGAGAATGAGAGAACTGCTGGAACACAATCTTTTGGCAGTGCATGAAAGCCCAGTAATGATCTTGGAAACATATTGATTCAGGGATTAGTATGAAAGGCATCCAGCTAAGATGCTTTGTTCTGTTTTGGGTGGCATCACTGGAGACCTTGAAGAAGGTCAGCAGATCGCACTGACTCTCAGTCATTCCAGCTGGAAGTTGGGCAAGAAGCAAAGACCTCATGGAGGACCAGATGCTGTATCCACACTTACTGTTCCAGGATAAATAAAAGAAGAAAATGCTTTTTCGTTTGTTTGAGCAGCTGTTGTTCTCCAGTGAATCTTCCTCTCCATCATTTTCAAAATGCAAACTGGCTAACTGTACATATTTTGAATGACAAAAATAAAGAATTATTTAAATACATAATTCTGTTGCCATTGAAATGGCATCAACCATGCTTTGATAGTGAAGTCGGAAGGGTTATGAGTGTAATGACACAGAAAAGGCCAGTTGTGTTAGCCAGGCACATCTCCTGACTACATTACACAAGGATGTTTGAGAGAGGACAGAAAAGTAACACCATGAAATAAGACCTGGAGGATCTGAAATGGTTTTAGTTTTGTACAGCTGCTGTGTCATTTGCTTCCCCGTCTCCCTCCCAGCTATTTCTGCAGAGGTGGCCAATAGATGTAGCCAGAAATGCAGACTTGGCAGCATAGATTGGGTGCAAAGAATCCTCTGTATCTTAGAGGAAGATAAAGCCTTGTCAAGCTAGAAGCAGACAGCTGATACTTTGCGGTGTAACTCTCCTCTGAGCCCTGCACAGCCTTGGGAGTGGGATGGGTGATGCTGAGACCACACGAGATCCAGTCCCGTGGGCAGCCCTGGACACAGCATTCCTGCCTGGCAGCAGCCCTGCCCTCACCCCGAGCTGCTCCGGGCTCTGGCTCCTGCACCTCGAGCACGAAGAGCTGCGCGTCCACCACTGCCGGTGCCATCGGTGCCATCGGGCCCCTGCTCACCTGGGGACAGCCCCGTGGGGACACCTCTGCAGCTGGAGCAGTCCAGTCACTGATTGTTAGGCAGTTTTCACAATACAAAAAGTCTGACTGTAAACTGTACAGCTCCCTAATTAATGACTTGCTGGCTTCCTTCCCAACTCACGGCTTCTCCATTTAGACTATTCCAGTCACATACGCTCTCAAAGCAGCTTTGGCTTTTACAAAGGCAATCCAACAGATGAATAAATAACAATAAGCTCTGGCTGAATGCGTTCAGGAAACTTTTGGTAGGAACTAATTTATTTTACTTTATTATTTAGCAAGCCAATATATAAAATTACCTATCACAACAGCAGATGAGCTGATGCACTCACTTCCTATTAGCTTTTGGTTGCTGCTATTGAAAGGTTCAAGTATATTTTTTGCAAGGGAGTTACGTAAGAAAAAGGTTTTTTAAAAAGGCAAGATATTTTCAGGGTTTCCTGACTACTGAAATAGCCCTGGATCATCAAGCCTTTAAAGGATCTAAGCTTCATCTTGAAAAGCTTCCACCCTCGACTGGTTTTAAGGAAGACATCACTGAAAACCCTTCCATAAAGATTATGCCTAACACCACCTGTCCTCAGGCACAGTCAAACATCCCACCACATGGGTAAAGTGTTTCCAGGGGATGTCTGTGCCCCCCAGGAATAGAGCACCAGCTTGGATCTCCCTGCCCTCAGTTCTGGAAGCATTGCACTGGCTCGTCTCCTCTAACATGAAAAGGTAGCAGCACACACAGCGAGAGTGAAACCCCAAATTAAATGCTACAAAAGCAAAATATTCCTTGCACATACAGTCCTTCACTTGAGAAGATAATAGAGTGTGCATTATCCCTGCTAGCTGTGCTGTCCTTGAAGGGCACTGGTGTTTCAGGCAGTTTCTGGGCTTCTCCATCCTGCCAGAGGCTGCAGCATCATGTTCAGGTTTGTGCGACAGAAAAACTCGTCATAGGCATGTGGGTAATCCTAGAAAGCAGGAGGACTAAAATGAATCTCCAACAGTTTGGCTGTCCATGCACCACACTGACTCTGCTCTGACAGCTCAGTGTGGACAGACTCCCTGGAGTCAGAGGAAACCAGACAGGGCAGCAGAAAGAGCAGCCAAATATATTCTGCTGGCTGTAAATAGCCGCTACTGCATAAAACATTTTGGTGGATATGGTGAGTTTGCATTCCTGAAAAATAGTTACAGTGCTGGGGGTGAAAACTGGAAGAACAGCGGACTCCTTGGTTTTGGATGTCCGAGATGTCCAGCAAAGGAAAGGAAATCTTCAGTAATTCCAACTATGGTGGAGGTTTTTTTCATCTTTAGATGTTTTCTATTGTATTCTGATCTCTCTGCTAGACAAAAGAAACAGCCTGAAATACTTAGGCTCCATTCCTGAAAATGAGAATCAGTTAAAGGCCTCAGTACCTGAAAAAACGTGTGAGTCTTTGCAAGAGCCATGACTGTATTTCTATACGGTCATATTCTCTGAAAATCTTGTTTTGTAGAAACAAAAAAACCTGAGCATGAGTGACTCTGAAAATTTTATGGTGGGTCCAGACAGTAAAGAATTATTAATGGAAATCTGTCTATCGCATACCAGGAGATACTGAAAGTTGAGTGTGTCACACGCTTGAGCTGCTTTATTTGTACAGTCATTTATTCAGCAGTCATCCTGGTAGTTTTTCTACTCCTTCAACTTTGTGAAAATGTAGAACATGACACAGTTTCTTTACAAAGCTTTGTGTGGTTATATAGAAATTAAACTCATCATTACTTATAAAGGCTGCAATATGCAGGGAATTTGTTGGTATATTTAAGACTTGGAATGGCATTCTGTTACGTTTTAGAACATTTAGCAATTAGTTCATCAAGAGATATGTCTAAAGAGTCAGTAACCTGAAGCTGAGGGTTTGGTAAGTAAAGACAAATATACAATTCTTGGAGAGAAAATAAATTGAGAAGAAATCAAGAGCTTAGTAAAAGAAATCCGTTACAGTGTATTTTATTCCAGTGTATTTAAGAAGGCACTTAAATGGCTAAGACTGGCCAATGTGTAAAAAAGAAAGTACTCAAATACAGACAAGTCAATTTTAAGACAGGGTAGGTTAAGGGACTTTGAGTCCTAACAATGTCCCCAGGGTTCAAGGGGATAAAAAGAACAGAGATGCATATCCAAAGTAAATAGAATATTGAGTGTACTAGAAAGAGCTACCACCAATTCATTTCTGGGGTTAATGGTAATGCAGAGCAATGTGATATATGTCTGGGAGAACCCGTGGAAGAGAAGAATGCCTGGGGATTCTTCTCCCAGGGAAGGGCAGTGGGGAAAAAATTCTCCTCTGTTGCCATCAAATGCTTGTCCATCTTTCCACATCCTTCCTAGCTCCCAAAGGCACAAATGCCAAGCTGTGCCTGGCTGTCAAACTGCCTGAGTAACCAAGCAACTCCAAATATATATATATATACATATATATTGTATGTCTTCCTTTTCCTCCCATATATAAATATAGGCAACAGTACTCTGGCTGGGATTCTTAAACTGGTTTCCCATTTCTGTGATTCCCTCCCTGAATACAAGCTGGATTTTTCCTTTTTTTTTTTTTTTCTTTTTTTTATCCTTGGTCAGTGACTGAAAAATATTTTGCTACCTTTTGTGAACAACTTTCTGTGTATCTTCATTCTGGCCCTTAACACCCTGAGCACCCCACAAGCCTTTCTTCCCACCCCAGCAAAGCCAGGCTGTAACTGAGGTGGTTGTCTCCTGCTCTGCAGCACAGCGTATGCCCTTGCAGTGATAATTCCCAAGACAATTTAGCTGTGATTTGAGGAATTAGTTAAACCTCCAGCTCTACCTAGAGCTGAGGAGTTTGTGGGGGTGGGGATGCTGCATGAAAAGTAGGCAGCATGAGACAAATATAGAAGCTGTCAAGGGAAGCTTATTTCAAGCCTGTCCCCCCAAACCCACCAGTCTATTATTCCAACCATAAATTTGTCCTTCGGTGTTTGTTTTTCTTGTCTTAGAGTCTGAAAGCCTATTTCTAACATTGTGAAGCCTCAGCTGTCATATCTGCTTTCCTCTTATTGCAAGCTATGCACTGAAGCACCGTGCCCTTTCATATCAAATACATCATTAAAATAGAGCCTTTTTCCCATCAGAAGGAAGCTCTGGGTGCAGCTATTCAAGCATTTTCTCTTGCAGCCAAGCCAATCTAAGATGATCCCACCTTCCTGACCTGTTTCTGCCCACACGTACAGTTTCCATCCCCTCACGTGTACCTTGGGGGGGAGTAAAGGGGGGGTCTCCGTGAATATGATCCTTGTGGATTAAAACCAGTGCTCTGAAAACACATGTCTCAGCACATCAGAGGGGGGCACCGACCCCTGCCATGGAGACGGGGAACGTGTCCTTGTAACCACATCTTCAGACACAGCTAAAGGCTGTTTCTGCTGCTTACAGGCACTTCCCACAGCAAAGCCTGCAAGCAGTGAAAAACCTGACCTGAAACCTTTATACAATTCTCCAGCAGCCAGCTAGAGACCAGAACCATTTATTTATCTTTAATGGCACTCTCTTTAGGCATTTCCCCAAACAAAATTAACACCCTTAAAACCCCAAATCAATTCATCTTCCACATTTTGCTATGATTAAGCAGCGTGCTGTTATTTATTTCAACCTCTTTGGAAACAGCGGAGTTGCTGTGAAAAGAAGAGCCGTATTTATTTTCAGGCATTTTAAATTCATTACAAGCCTGTGCTCGTAGATACGTATGAAGATTTATATCCTTGGTACAGAGAAACCCATTCAGTGAAACAAAACACAAGCATCTAAAACACAGTCCAGGGTGAGTCTCCAAAGCTGCACTGCAGTCTCGTATCCTCCTGGCAAACACAAACCTCCCAAAAGACTACAGCCCCCAGCATGCACCGAATCCAATGGCATTTCTGGAACCAGGGTGACAGCTTGCATGAAGAAGCAATTAACCTGCCTTGGCAAAACAGGGGGGAGTGGGAAGAATCATGGCCACAGCTGCTACGTATTCCTGAAAATTCGGTGCAGCTGCCAGCTTGCAAGACAAGCCTGCACTTTCAGCTAGTGAAAATTTGCAAGCTGTTTGATGTGCTGGTTGTCAGTGGTAAAAGAGATGCTAAAAATGACTTGTGGAGGGCTCGGTAAATGCTGTGATATCCCAAGAAGGTACTTAAATGCAAAAAAAGCACCTCTGTGAACAAACGCTAGTGGGGTGTGTTTGCTTTGGAGAAAATGCTTTAAGTTAAATTCGCAAAGGAGCAGAACAGAAGCTGAAATGTGTCACAATGGGTGTTCGCATCCAGAGCACACTAATGAGCTGTTCCACCTAATGAATGAACCCGTGTTGGATGTTTTGGGGACAATGCCAACAAGCTGCAGCTCTGTGACACACGTGCTGACCCCCCCAAAGGGGTTTTGTGCCGCTGCCAAGCTCGGGGCCAGTCTTGCCAACCAGCTGCCACCACAGGGCACACCGGGTGTTCCGGGAGGGAATGGGCACCTCGCCCGTCATTTCCACACTGCCTGTGTAGCTGCGTGCTATTTATGTGTGTATGAAAGTTTAGCTTTCTGTAAACCTGAGAGTTTGGGAAGAGAAATGGCCTTGCCTGTGCTCGTCCCCTCGGCAGAGAAGAGCTAGGTTCATTAGATTTTCATCACCAGTTGCATCTGCAAAGTCAAGTCTCTTTACGCCATTCCTGTTCTTTTCCGTGGGGTGAAGATGCTGGAAGAGAGGTAACTTAACGGAGACAATAAATCCTCTTCATTCTCACATTTTTGCAAAATCTTAAAAATAGAAGTACCCATTTGTTTTTTCTCTAGTCCTGTCAAAGTTAAGGACTTGGGTGTGTATTTGTACAAGATGTACATGTACATCTATAAAAATCTTCACCTCCTCTTCATCTCCCCCACACGTACAGACTCACTGCGGCACTTGGAATTCTTCAGTTGCTTGCTAAAAAAATGCTCTGAAGAGTGATCAAAGGTTAATGAAAAGTTCAGCCAAGGAGCAGACCCCAGCAGAGACAGCAGTTCTTTAAAGCTTTCAAACAGCTGACAAGAAACCATCAATAAGTATTTGTGGTCAGGGATAAAGAGAAACATCTTTTTGAACATATCCAAGCATGAAACCTCCATGGTAGTTACCTTATAATATTATCCCTACGTGTCAAACCATGTCATTTTTATGAAGAAGACTGATTTATATATGACAGCAGCAACTTTTTACAGCCCTCAGGGGCTGTGACTTCAATAGCTAAGATCCAAGTAGTAGTAGAAGTGTAGTCTACTACTCCCGTACCAAATGGCAGTGGGAGGAAGATGATTGTTGTGTTTTCAATTCTGTTACCAGACTTTAAAAAGTATTGCCTACAAGTGCAGTCAATTTGCTTTCAGGGCTCAATGAAAATGGACTTTGTGGAGCAGTGCTTTTTTTATTGTCATTACTTTTACTTTTTTTTTCTGTGTTTCTCATGTTTTAAAATAGAACTGTCTTGAAACTAAGTTTTTGCTTAGAAGCCTGGGAAATTTTTAAGGACATTTATCTATGTTTTGCAAATGTTCATGTTATAAAATGAGTGTACTTGTGTTCATGTTCCTTGAGCACTGGGAGCTCCACTCACGTGCACTGGGGTACCTCAGTGGTTTCAACAGCAAGTCATGAAAAAGAATCATCACCTCACGTGGGCTCTGGTTTGTGTTGTATCACCATGGTCAGAGGGTGGGGGCTCATGATGGGGGGATGATCTTGGAGAACATGTGCTGGAGGGAAAGCTTGATTCACGTTCTCTGGGGTTCATTATATGGTGGATGCTGATGGACTGGACCTTAATATCTGTAAGGTATTTGTAATGGGAGTTTATCGTTACACCTATCCTGTTATTGATTGAAATGGTAGTGACAAGACATCCGGATCCTACTGATTAATTTAGATATGTTAATTGAGTGTGTGTTCTAAACAGGGTTTGATGCACTGGTGCATTTTTTTCTTGACTTTATTTTCCTGTCGCCATGGTGCTGTATATGTAAACATGCCTTCTTTAAAAATATCAAATATGAAAGCAGATTTAAAGCATTTTAGAACGTAAGTGCTGGGATCAGAAAAACATGTGTGGTGTTTTGACATGAGCTGAAAATATATCCAAAGGCTCCTTTCCAGCATGCTGACAAAATATATAAATTAGCCTGGCAAAGGTCTGGCTCCCACCAGAGCTCCCAGCTCCATGCAGAGCAGCCAAAGCCAGTGGTACATGGTGAATAATCATTTTTCTAGCAAAGATTGTACCTGTGGTTGTCACAATAAGGACCACAGGGAAGGCAGCAGCTCACTGCCCCTAAATTCAGTGATAAATTAGCGTTGCTCTGTGCCTGGCTGCTACCACGGTGGCTGGGAAACCCCCACAGTGGCCTTGGCTATTCCACCAGTGGGAAGAGAGGGAGCAGAGTCACCTCTCAGACGGGAGCAGGGAAACACAGCACTTCCTAAGAAGGAGCCCTGAGCATCACATCTTGTATGCACCAGCACTTCCCTCTTAAGGAGCCATTCAGTGTTTCTAATCTTAGGCCCAGCTTTACCAGCATTGAGAACCCTGGCTCTGATAACACCACAGTCACAGAAGCACCACAAGAAGGAGGTTAACATTAGGAGTGTACTTCCTTTTAGAGCATTACAGATTCTGTGATTTATACTACTAATTCCTACAGACGCTCTGGAAAAGGCCACAGTGTTTTTCAAGCATGCTAGGACTGCTGGTGAAAAGCTCAAATTCAGAGCATTAATATTATTGCTTAGCTATTGTATCTAAAGCAGAAAGGGGCCATGTGGTCTTTAAAAGTCATTTGAAAAAAGAAATCTTCCCCTAGAGAGATCAGCTTGTTTTTCCCAGGAATTCTCTGCTCCCAGGCAGATCTGTAGTATTGATGGGACACTCATTCACGTTCACATCTTGTCTGTTCTGATAGAGGCTGAAGGAAAATCTCCCAAGGAACGTGTGTGGCTGCTTTGCTCTTGTTTCATGACTGCACCTCGTTTGTGCTGTCCTGCAGCTCAGGCTGGTGCACTGCTGGCAGTAAAATACCAAAGATCAAGCTGGAAATCAGGTCAGCCACTGTGTCTCTGTTTCAGCTGTTCTAATTGCTCCATAGGACAGCCAGGCACAGAGACCCCAGAAAGTTCACCTTTGCCTTTGGAGTGAACCCCCCTCTCCACGTTGCTGGATTTAAGAGGGGTTACATTTTGCTTCTGAGAGCTATTAATTGGGTAAATTATTCCAGGTGTAAACAATCCCTTGCCTGGGTCACTCCATCTCCCTCCCAGGAGCTGTGGGTGGAGGGGAAACATCTTTTAGCTGATGAGGGGCCCTGAATCATTGCCAGCTGTGTGCTGTCCCCATCCTGCCACACACCTGTCCCAGATGCTTTATAGCTGTGCTTTACTGACCTCACAGTTAAGGGGGCGTAGCTGCTCTAATGTGTGTCTGAAGGGGATTTCTCTCCCTATTGCTTCACTGTGCACTTTCTGATGCTCTCTTACAGCACATGTGGCTCTTCAGTCATGGGTAAGCAGCAGTCCTTGGGTTAATTTGGTGCTGAGTGATTTCACTTAGTGTTTCACTTCTGTGGGTTTTGAAGTGGATGAAATCAAGTGGATTGTTTTCCCAGAGTTTGCTCCTAGGCTTGTGTGAGTTCTCTGTGACCATCTGCCAGGGAAGCAGGTCTGTGTCCCAGGAGAGGTCAAAGTGGGCTGAGGTTCTTCCATTCTTCACAGACAGCTGAAAAACATGAGACTTGTGTTTACTTTTTGGTATGATTGCATATCATCCTCTGTAAAACTAACCACAGTTACTGTCTGTGAGTTATTTGGGCATGCAGAAAAGCTTAGTGACATATGGTCAAATTAATTCATGTATTACTGGAATTTTCTTTGTCACGCTTCTACTGGCTTCTTGCCCGCAATCATTATATTTGAACTTTGATACAGTGTCTATAAAATAGCGATCACTTGAGAAATGGGTGAAGTTATAAAAGTACTTAGCAACTCTTGAGGGGCAGGTACCTAGTGATTTTCCAGAAGTGCTCAACATGTACTGTACTGACAGCTCTGAAGATACAAAAAGTTGAGCAGATGAAGATATTTGATCCTGAGGTAGGGAAAATACTTGACCTTTTGTGTCTGCTGCACCCTCCTGTCACTCTGAGCTGTCTCTCACTGCTGTGGGATACATGACGCATTTACAAAGGACCTGTTTTACAACTGAAATAAGAAAGGGGTTTTTTGTGGCTTCTTTTCTGATGTTCTGAAGTTCTAAGCTATTCAGGTCTTCCTTTTACTTATAACAGTTTTCTCTTGGTGGAGCTCATAGCAGTTTGCGGTGGTTTGTGCTGAGAACAGACAACTTTTATAGGACCAGGGGAAAGAAAAGGGTTTGGAGAAGAAGTAAATCTTCACCCGGTTTGTTGTGACTCTGAGTTTCTTGGGGGTCAGGGTGGAGTGTGTGGCACTGGCAGTGAAGTGTTTCTTGGTCTATAACTAGTGGCTAAGGGATGACCCAAATATGTGCTGTAACTCTCCTTGCCTTGTTGAGGACCTCTAGCTCACAGCAGAGCATCTCCAAGCCCCAGAACCAAAGGACTCAGTGTCTCACTGCATGGAAATTACTTTCTTCCCAGTGTGTCTCATCTGCATATTTCAGGTGTGTGGCAGCCAGGCAGGGCCTGCCTGGGCTCTGTGCCTTGTAACCCCGGGGTTCTTGCAAAGGTGGGGGACTGTCACTTAACTAACTTTAGTGAAATGACATCAGAAAGTAAAAATGGAGGTCTTTGCCTAGAACCTCAAAGTTTCTTGTTTTGATGCTAGGAATGGCCCTTGTGTGAGATGTTCAGGCAATTCCTCTACTTAGGACAGCAGAAATCTGTATTTGAACAACAAAGCAATATGTGATAAACACTGAAAGTATTGGCTGGAAAAACCCAAGTAATCCATCAGAATCAGGTACATTATGAGAGCTCTGGACCCAAGTTAGACATGTGCATGTCAAAATTCCAGCTGGCTGGCAAGGACTGCAGGAGCATCCAAAAACTTTACTGCTTGAAACACTTGCTTTATATCAGCCTAATCTCTCCGGACAGTAAATATCTGGTGTATTCTCTGCTCTCATAATCAGGTTGCTTTACCTTGGTGAAACTGAGAAGACAATCCAACCTTTGTTTCTGATGGTTACTTTTCAGAAACGATCATCTATCATCTATCTCCAGCAAAACCAATTATATTCTTCCATATTACATTTCCAGTCATTTCACAGTTGTCTTTTGTACCGTGTAAATGGAGCATAAAGCCTGTAGTAAGTGCCAATCCTGGTAAAGTGAGTCCTATTTCAGTATATTAAGGTTGATTTGCAGTGTTTCTTGCTGTTACTATACATTTCTGTCAAGGAGGAGGTGGATGCTGTATTACCAACTACTGAGCTACTACACAAGTTTAGCATTGTGGTTTCCAGTGGTAGCAAATGTTGTAGTTGCGGATGCAAAATGGCTTGCATTACAAAATTCTGACTCAATGTTCTCGTCCTTAGCCTTGGGATGAAAATTGTCTCCAAACAGAATGAAAGCAATATGAAAATAAATGATTTGCCCTACCATTGCGCTTTTATTGTGGAATTTGCTTCAAGTCCTCTGCCCAGTTATCGAAACCTTAACTTTTCATAAACATGGGGAACTGCAACAAGATACTCTGCAAGTAGCAGAACTAATACAGAACAGCTTCTCACTAGTGAGCAGGAGTTATTGAGCTGTTCTCAGAGCCAGGATGGTCCTGTGAAGCCATCAATATTGTCATATTCCAACCATGTTGTACCTCTGCTAACGAGCCCCGGCAGTTTCAGGCTGGCTCCACATCTGGGCCGTGGTTGTTCTGCAAGGCCCCTAAGGCACCCCAGGACAGCAGTGCTGATAGCTGTATGGCACGTGCAGCAGCACATACAGGATTAGGAACATGGAAGAGATGTGGCTGAGAAGGATGTACATGAAAAACAGATCTCTTGCACAGATGAACTTCTTCAGGTCCTGGGCTTCTTGCTAAGATCGGCGCTTACTACGAATGGAACATTCCCATTCACTGTTACATTCATAAAGAATAAAGGAACCAGTTTTGTTGCCCAGGGCTGCCCGGTCCCACTGGAACGGTTGCCCTGCTGAGCTGGTTGTGGGTAGTGGAATTAGTTGGATGCTTCCACACTGCTTGGTTGATGTGCCAGTTTTCATTCTATTTCTAGGGCAGCTTCCTTCACATCAGGATCTTGCTTTCACTGCAGCAATCCAGAGACCAATGTTGTCTTCCCAAAGTCAAGGGCAGGGCAAACATAACTGGAGCAACGAGGAGATAATTCTTTAGCAGAGGTTAGAGGGCAATGAGAGGATGAGTGTGTGGCCTGCTGCAACAGCAGGGATCAGGGATTTTCCTTTTTTTTATTCTCACTGACCTACTCTGACTCTGGGAAACTCGGGCTGCTTCAGTCCCCATTTGTATGGAAAGGGAAACACTCCCTCATCTTCACCAGTGTAGCAAATATAGTAGTCCTTATCTAAGGGATTTTCTTCAATACCGTGATGCTTCTTTCTCCTCTTTCCCCTCAGCTCTGGCTGCACAGGCAGGCTTAAAGGAGGGAGGGGATCATCCTTTCTCCCCTCTTCCCTCTTAGTGCCCTCACCAAAGAGAGGAAGTACTTTCATGAAGGCAAGGAACTTCTGTACTGCTCTGAACGTGCTTGATCCAGAAGAGGCTTTGTTAGCTGGCTTTGTTAGCTGACTCAGCTTCAGCAGCACTGAAATGAAATTAGCAGGTGTTAAGCCTGTTTTGAAATGCTGCATCACTATGACCCGATTAATAACAGCCTAACTCTTTTAAGCTGCCTCTTTGGCCTTCTATGATTAAAATTTTGCCAATACATCATCTTGTTCCCTTGGTTTTTCTTATGCCAAAATGAAATTCACTTTATTGCATTAGCCTTGGTGGCTGGAGGATGCTTGTTATTGAAGGCAGTCAGAAATCTATTGTCCCGTTCCTGCAGAGAGCAGTGTGTGTGCAGCTCCTTATGGAGCTCCATGGGTACCAGCCAGGGCTGGCTCACACCCAGGGCTGTGCTGAGCTGTGCCTTACCCGTGGCTGTAACTGACCACTGCTAGAAAGTTATTTTATCTGGATTGTTTTGTTTGAGACTCCAGACTCAAAGCTTTTAGTACTTTCCCAGCCTGTTAAAAGTGGTCCCGTTTGGAAATCATGTGCTTTGCTTGCCTCTCGTGCCTTCTGACTGTCTGTGGAGGTAGAGATCCATATTCCCTGCTGATTACTGTTGTAGAAAATAGCAAACAACACCGCGTTTTTATTTTGTTATTAATACTTAGGGTGACAAACCTCTCAGGCTTTCCTCACGTAGTCTGTGTGATGTAGACTTCTGTCCATTTCTTTGCTGCAGATGCTGTTGGTAAAGCAGCTTCTAAGGAAACTACTGGGTGCGATGAATTGGGACACCTTTCTTGGAAGACAAGAATGGTATCGCTCCTCTTGTAACCTTCACCTTCCTGGGCTCCTATTTTCCTCCCTCAACTTGTTTATTTAGCCTGTATGTTTCCAGGGCAGGGCATGGCTCGTTTCTTCCAAGCTGCATTCAGCAGAGCCCTGATCCTTTGATAATGCAGCAATAAATCTCCTGGAGAGTTTCCTGACTTGACAATTGCGTGCTGAGTCCCATTTTCAGACATTCAGGAACCCAACAGGCTCAGGTATCTTGGATGCAGCCAGCAAGACAAGAATGAAAACCAGGTCAGCTTTTTGGGAACGAGTGTTTTGATACTCTGTCATGCAGCAATTACAGGAAACTAGATAACCAAATTTTCAATATCTAATGCACTGATATCTGCTGATAATCTGCATGCTGGTTTTGATGACTAAGTGAGGGCTGGCTCTCCAGCTGGTGTTCCTACTTGACTTCTGAGGTTGCCTCCAGCATCTGATGTCAACAGAGATGACATTCATCCATGTGCAGAAGGCCTGTATGTCACCAAAACTGAGTTTTAATGTGGTGACTGAACTTTATTCTGTTCATTATTGCCATCTAAGCATGCTGCTTATCCCTACACACCTCTAAAAAATGCTATGGATCCCCTGGATGGTTGAGTTGTTGAAGGGCCATATCCTTTCTCTCCTTCCCAACACTGCACTGGTCAGTGCAGTGTTTACACCCACAAACACGAGGAAGCCTCAGCTCTTAGCTCTGCTATATCCAGTGTGAGGGCATGCTCTGTTAGACTAAGACTGATCTAATCCCATTAAAACCCCCAAGCTGTGCAAGTTCAGACTGCTCTTTGCTCTGAGTTCCTGAGTACATCTCCGAACACAGGAGAAAAAAGGGCATGATATTCATTACTGACATAAAGCACAGACTATGACAAAACTAAAATTGCACTGCTACTGGAGTGTTTGTGAAGAGATTTTTTTTTTTAGTAAAGAATTTCTTTGGCTTGCTGTGATTTCCTTAGTTCGTTCTATTTTCATGCAGATACAATTTGTTGTATAACCAGTGTTTGCGCATGTCCTGTATTTTGATACAAACTGTCTAGCACTAGAGCTATCCTAAATGGTCATCACAGTAAACAAAGCCCAGTCAGTGTGTGTTGGGTGAAAGGAGCAGATTTGCAGTAAAACAGCTGACAGGGGAAGAGACAGTGTGAGACTGCAGCCCTGAATCATGTCACTGACTTCAGGCAATGCAGATCAGCAGGAGACGGGACTGCAGCAGATGGTCTGAGTTTGATTAATCAAATGTCCTGAATTAAAGCCTGATTGTTTTTCTTTTAAAAAAGTAGGTTAAAAAATAAAAGCAAGCTGACAATGTAAATGCATGCGCTGTCTATCGCTGTTATTAACTTCAAATAACTGAAGGCATCGTTTTCCTGACAGATCTCAGCACATGGAACATCAGAGTGTTTAAAGAGATTGAAAACATTGTGGGGCTCAAGCACAGGTACAGCAAATTCTTCATCCTCTGGAAAGGTTGAGCATGATAGGCTGGGGACCTGGTGGAGGACAGGCAGGACTGTGCTAAAATACACAGGGCCCCACCAGTCTTGGGAGCTGCTCTGAGCCACAAAACCCTGTTCAACCCCAGGCATTCACCACCTTGTGCTTGAATTCCATGTAGTTGAGGGGTTGAGCCTTCCAATGTGATTTCCCGAGAAGGAAACCAGACCTCAGTTCTCCATGGCTGAGACTGCATCTTTATTTTTTGCTTCTAAATAATGCACATTTCATTATAATTAATCATCATAACCCAAGAAATGGGGAGAAATTACAGAAGTGGTGAAAAATCATATTCAGCTCTGATTTTCTGTCTCTAAAACAGCAAAAGCCACCCAACATTTTAGGAGTGCAGAATTGAATTAAAACTATAGATTGATCATAAGTCCTCTTGGCTCTAAGCCAAGAGTGGAGCTATTAATTTGACGCAAATTAATCTATGCAAATTTGCACACTGATTTAATGAAGAGACAGACATGCAATCATTTCATTACTTCTCAGATTTTCAATTAGATTGAATTCAGTAGCTGGCCACCATTACAGTCACAGAGTTTTGCTAAAAGGTTATTTGATGAATATTTATGAATTTGTGACTCTGTTACAGCTGGGCTTAATAGCAAGTATCATACTTTCTGAGTACATGCAAACGATTCTTCAAATATCCTAATGCACTGATTGATTTACCTTTTTTTTGTCTTGACTGCTCTATCTTTAATCCCAGTTATTACTCTGGTGTTCTGGTCGGAGACAAATGACTTACTTAGGGGTAAGTGACTGTTTTAAATTATTACAAACACTGTCTTGTTCCATGGCTATTTCAGTGTGAGACGTGATGTTCTGAACAGCTGGAAATGTGACAAATCTCGCTCAGAGTGCAAACAGATAAAAACTGAGACAACCCATAATACTGCCCTGGGCAAAAAAGGTGTCACTCCTACAGATGTCTGAGATTAGAGGGATGGATTCCCTTCTCATGGAGTTCTATAATGATATTCACCTTGCAATCACACCTAAGGATGTGTTCAGCTGGAAATCTGAGGCTTCCCAACTCCAGTGAAGCCAGTACCTGCTTAAGCATTGTCCCAGTTTGAACTGGTGGTTCTGAACCTCATCCAGCTTTTGCTGAAATTAAAGGAGCTAGGAAAAAAATCTGTAAATGGGAATAGGAGCAAGTCCAACACATTCTGTTCCTGCCTTTCATTGTTTCAAGTTCTGAGGTGTTGTAAGGATCCAGATTAAAAACTGAATGCACGATGCACTCATGTATTGTAGGACCATTTTTGAGCTAGCGGGTGTTTGGGGAGCAAACTAGGTGAGGAAGTTAAGCTTTAATGTGCACACACATTCCTCCTTCAAGAGTTCAGAAGTGTTCTCCTCTGGACTCATTTAAGGCCACAGATGATCTCTAGCTTTAGATCTGAAGGTTCATCCAGGCAGCTACTTTTATTTTTGATAGGCTTTAGTTTTTTTCTTTCCATCTTTCAATGTGCCTGTTCACAAGACATTGGCTTGGAGTTGGACTGGATCTCTCCTGGAGACAGCCAGAATCAGCAAAAGTTATGCAAAATACTGGCTGCCCTGAGGTGGCTTTTACACTCAATCTATAGACAGAATGTCAGAAACTCAGAGCAGAAATCATTTCATCTGGGGACAAGTTAAACAGGGACATGAGCAAAAACTGATCACATCATTATGAGCACCCTGAATCTCCATTTTTCTATGTTTATCCACGTAGGCTCTTACAAAACCTCCAAAAACAGTGTCAGAGCATCTTCCTGTAACCATAGGTGTGTTGCTTAGCATCTGGCATGAGGGACTCATTGTGTCTCTCTGCACCTCTTCTCAGCTGTGCTACAAATGGGATTTGCTTTGGCTGTTCCTGAAGTCAGCCTGGACAATACACAGCTGGTAGTTTGGATAGGAGATGGGGGGGTTTGTGATGCTCCTTAGTTCCCGAAGAAAACAATTCTGATGTCTGAAGTCGGCATCTTCCTGTTTATCACAAACTTCAAACTTTGCCTTGGACTTCAGCCCTTTACTGGTGCATTGCAAGTGAAAGCACAGGTAAATGTGAAAGGAAAATGGCTGTAATTTGTGAGCTTTACAAAATGAGATCTTGAACTGCACAATGCAACGTGGAAATAAGCCCTATATTTTATCCGTTCAGATCTGGAAAGAGCTGGCTAGCAAGAGTGAAAACATACAGATGTCTTAGTAAACTGTGATGGAGGTGACAATGGTAAGTTCAGAACTAAGCCAAAACTGGTGTCACTTGCACCTTCTGCCAGACTCCTCAGTGTGCCAGTTAAACCAGCTCTGTTGCCCTTTGGTTGACACCCACACATATTATAATTACTCCCACATAACTGCAAAACTGGCTTATTTTACCTGAGCAAGAGTATCTTCTGTATGAAGAGCCAGAAGAGCAGGATATATCTAGAAAGACAAGAAGTGGTGATAAGGAAGCGTTGACTGAAGGAGGCTGCACCTCCTTTTAGGTTTCACTCTCCACTGGAGCCAGGGTGTTAAGTTTATTCCTACTGTAACATACACCATGTTATATCTTCCTGCTGATCTCTGTGTGCCATCCAGGCTATGAATTAAATCTTGTTTGTGATGGAGGAATTTAGCTGGGAAAATGGGAGAGCAGCAGACTTCAGGGGGTTAGGAGGTTACCAGGACAAGGAAGGCATGTCCCCATTCTGCTGAGAGGGAGTTCTATTCTCTTTCAGTGGCAAGGAGATTGGTCACTATTCACTAATAGCTCCTGAAATACAGAATATTTATAAATTTTTGCAATCCCTTTACTCAGCAATGTCAAAAGGGTGCTGCTTTCATTGCAGCCTGTTTCTTGCACTATATAAACACCTGCAGGTTATGTCAGGCAGGACTCAGCTGCTCTGTGAGGAAATGCTGCAGGATTTCGACACAGGCCTGGACTGCCTAATTCGATGTAGGCTTTGGGAAAGTTTGTAGCAGATGTCATTGGTGGGGTTTGTCTGTCAGTTATGTAAATTGGAGTCCACGGGAAGGAGGATTATCAAACTTGCAAAGCAATACTATCACCAGCACGTGACCTAAAACTGAACCATTGCAGGGAGGCTGGGCTGAGGCGGGGCTGCAAAGTTTGACTCTATGAAGGGGTTTCTGATTTCCACACCAATTTATTTGCATGATGTCTGTGAGTGTCTAATCCTCTCCTGCTTATTTATATCTTGCCCTGCTCTGGAGAATATCCTCCCTGAGCTTTTTCTTTAATGTAACAAAAGGAGACTTCATCACTAGCCAGAGATGTGACCATACAACTTGGAGAGGTGTTGCTGCTTTTACGGCTCTATTATTTGACAGTGTGTGATGTTTCCACACTTAACTGAAGAGCTTGTCAAATGCCTCATTGCCCTCCTGAAAATTGCCTTTCTTCTGAGCAGTGGCGACAAATGACCATCACAGGGCCCATGGAGCAGGAGGGAAACTAAAACTCAACAGAAATTAATTTTCTGAAGGAACAGACTAAACCCCATGTTTGCACAGCCCAATACAGTTCAGCCCCTGGCAGCATTTCTGCCTCCCTGTAGGAGCAGTTGAAGTGCGTCCCCTGTGCTGAACTTGGAGCTGGTTTTGTTGGCTTTTGCAGCTCACTGAAAGGACATGGCATGTTCATCTTGGCACAGTGAGATGTCCTCTGCAAGCCCTTCCTCCAGGACTGAGCAAACAACGAACACCACAGTCCCATTTTCCCTTTAAAAAGCAGGGATGTACAAGAAACAGGACTGCCCCATCTAAGGGGCTGGGAGAGTTTTGTCCCCAGTACTGTTACTGGCCCATGCTGGTGTTTCTGGCATGTCCTTGCCCTGAAGGAGAGTGTCCTTTCCTTGGAAAGGGGCCTGGAATTGGTAGGAGACATCCTGGGAGCTAAGTAGATTGATGTGAGGCAGGAACACGGGAGATCTGTGTATCCTCATGGATAAGGCACCTCTGGCTTTCCCTGAGGTAACTCCCCTAATGCCATTTGTGGTCAGTCTCATCATCACTACCACAGCTGCCATCAGGAGGAAGGCACTGGCGCACTCCTGAGTAAAGGAAAACAGAGGTAAGGAACACAAAAAAGGTGCTTTTCCTGCCCAGGGCACAGTGCCTTTCCCCGAGGCACAGTGCTGAGGGGCTGACTCTGGGTACTATCCCCTGGCTGTCCCCTCTGCCTGCGGACCAGGAGGAGACCCCTCCCCTATGACAGGCCCCTCGGGCAGGGTTAGATGCCCTGTCCTGCCCTTGTTCCCCACTGTGCTTTCAGCAGCCCTTTGCTGAGGCTCTGAGCAGGGCTGGCTGGGCTGAGACAGCAGCAGCTGCTGGAGCAGTTGTGGAGAAGCTCTTCCCATGATGCAAACACAACAAGGGAAATACCTTATTTAAACAATAAAAAAAAGTCTCCTTGTTTCCAGTGGTGTGTAGCCCATTGCTGCATGGAGGTGTTTTGCTGCAGGGTTTGCTGCTCCTGGCACTTGTCTGGATTTTGGGGGTATTTTTCTCGTGCCTTGGCTGCAGGTAACTCTGAGTCTGCTTTGTTGTGCTTCACTTGCCCCCATGGAACCCACTCGAAACTGCCCCTGAGTGGCGAGATGACTCAATTTGTCTCCTAATATTAGGTCTCTCAGCCATACTGCAAATAAACCTCAGAGAGAAATCAATATATCCCACCCTTAGCACATTGATTTACACCACCTTTCCGATGATGGCTCTTGTAACAAATGCAAAAGGGCTTTTAAAGACTTATCTGAGTGCAAATGTCTCCCACGTGCAAAACAGCGGTGTGGGGCGGTGAGGAATCCGTGGTCCTGAACCAACTTGCACAGGGTCACGCAGGCTCGTGCAGGGCTGACTTCTGTGCAGATGAATGCATGTTTGAGAGATGCAGCCCATGGTCTGGGAACAGGCAGTAAAACAGTGGGATGCTGCCTCAGCATGTGGGCTATAATGGAACTAGGATGGTGACAATACATGACGACAATAAAAAAATAAATATATAAATAAAGCCGGTGACAAGGTTTGAACTTTGAAGCACTTTGTGTCAAGAGAAGAGCAGAGCTGAACACAAAGAAGCAGCACATGCCATGCCGTGCTTTTGAGCTGCCTGTATTTTGCTGCCAGGCAGCTGAGTGCCTCAAATTTTTCTGTGTGAGAGCCTCAGTCAGATGGTTACAACGCCAAAATATTGGCCTTTTAGCTAATAGGGCTGCAGTGAAACTCCCTGCTCTGGGTTGGACGGGGCAAGGGGAGAGGCTTCAGAAGTAGCTGGGATCAGATCTGGGGCTGCAGAGGTGGCTCCTGTCAGTATTAGAGCAATGTTCTTGAAACTTGCTCACACCCCAAAGCCCTTCAGCGACCTGGAAGCCACCCAGGATTGTGACTCTGCCTGTTCTTTCAATTTGCTGTTTAGAAAGTGTAATTTGTATTGTTACATGTTGCATGAAATCCAGCCATTGCTTAGCCACAGCAAGCCTTTGTGTTGAGCTGTGTTCTGGAGAAGTACAGCAGCATGAGTGTCTCCTTTCACATGGCAAAGCACCCACCACATTCACCAGCCAGAGTTGCCAGTCAGAGGAGTTGTAGGGGCTTCACAAGGTGCTGTTCTGTGCCCTGGCAGAGCAGCATCAGATCGTCTGTGTAAGCAGCCAGAGACAAGCACTGGCAGCACAGTCTTGAGAAAATGCTGAACGCAGCTTTTTGCTGGCTAAAAAAAGGACTTGGAGCTCTCTCCTGCTGCTTCGTTCCCGGTGTGTGAAGCGAAACAAGGCTTTGTGCATAATTTGAAAGCAAACAGGATTGTGTCAAAAATATCAGACTTCACCATTAATTATTTCTCCAGACTGGAATGACCCATGGGAGTCAGATTTTTTAGCCAGATCCTCCGGGCAGGCAGATAATGTGATGAAATGTTCTTATCTGATGAAAGTGGGTATCACCCCCTGGATGGTACACTGGTAAACCCCAGGAAAGAAGCTGACAAAAATAAAAAGAAACAAATTCTATTAGAGTTGGAGCTGAGCAGCACATGAATTTAAATAGCTACTTTCAGTTGGCTACTTGGTATATTAAGTACATAATTTTCCTGCTCCATTACTCCACTGTAAAACAATCGCTAATGAAGTTGGAATTAAGAGTTTGAAAAAAATGCTTTTGAATATTTTGCAGTTTGACTCAAAGTGGTTCCTTGTCTAAAAGGGCAGATCTGATAGTTCATAGATCTGCAGGGATTGCTGATATGCACTATATAGTTGCTTTAAAGGTGTCAGCATTTCAGAGCTGTTGAGCTGTGTATCTGCATTGCTGCAGTCTATGAGTTCCCATTAGGGCAGTTTCCAGTATTTTCCAAGCTTCATCTCCAGTAAAATTTCAGGTCCTTGAGGAAGAAGGCACAGAGGACAATAATTTCTTATGTTTCTTATTTCTTATAATGTCTTATTACTTACAAAGTATCTTTCACCATAGGACTCCAATCCTAACTGAAGTCTTTGGGTACTGCCACAGTATAAATGATCTTCCAAATGAGAAATGAGTCTTCCAAATGCTGTTTAAGAGCCATTTAGGAGGCTGAGTCCTGTTGTCCTAGTTCCCTGGGACCACAGATTTACTGTTGATAATTTCATAGGATGGGTGCTTGGCTCATAGTAAGAGCTGGGCATTTGGCAGTGCTGTTTTTCTCTTGAAGTCCTCAGACTCGACCAGAGGTGCAAAACCTAAACACAAGCCTAGACATCCTTCAGCTCTAAGGCTGTGTTGGTTTGTGTGACCTTGTTGGGTCCTCAGATGTCCTTTGAAATGTGACCTGCTGGGGTCTGAGCATCTTCCTGTGTCCAGAAGGAGCAGAGGGTTAGGCTAGCTCAGGATCTTGTTCGTAGGCAGACTCACCAGTGCATTTTAATGCTGTTGGTTCAATATGTACAATGTTTGTTTCTTGAAGAAACAAAAAAATCTGTCTTAAAAACAGGATTTGTAATAATTCTTCGTAATTTGGATAAAATAGGCACCTTTCACTTGAACGACCCTCTATGCAAAGATTATTTCATTCACTGAACATCATGATTTCCCATCAATTCCCAGAAAAAGCACTGCTCAATCAAGGCACCTCTACCTGCAAGGCAGAACAGTGCCGCAGCAGTGGTACTTTGCGTGGTCAGTAGGCTGTGTTTAGGGTGCACATTTGATGTTCCAGCCATAGTCCCATATCATACATAAAACAACGTGGATTTTCCCAGCAAGAAGCTCTGCTGTACCCCAGATCTGCTGTGCAGCTGCCTCTGCCCCCCAGCTCAGCTCTCAGTCCCAGCAACGCCTCGGAAAGTGCAATACTTTAAATAGAATGGTTGTATGTGCATCAACCCAGACTGATTTTACTCATTAGCTGCCGCTGCTCTGGGCATATACAAGGACAGGGTGGCACCAAAAAAATGGAACAAAAAGCCACAGAGGCTTTTACGCTTCCAAACACTTCGGCTGTAACTTGGATATTGGGAAATGCACTTCACAGGACAATGCACGATCTCTGCACTGAGACCCATTTGCATGATTTGTCTCTTCTGTATTCATGAAGAGCTCTCTCGTTATGGCTATTTCTCACATTTATTTTATTTCTAATTACAGTGATTTATGATTGGGTTTTAATTAACTTCTCTTGTCTGGATCTTACCTATATATTTAAGAGCCTTGCAATCTAGGCCTCTCACTGGTGGAAGTTGTACATGGAAATACCCTTGTAGCCACTAGCTTTAAATTAATCTAAGATTAAATTCTGGAATGGAGCAGCTACTGAAGATGATCTCAGTTTCTGTGCTACAGAGGAGGTGAATGAACTTGTTCAAGGTCTCTTCTGAGCCCTGCTCTCCCCATACCAAGTTAATGCTCAGTCGTCCTCAGACTCCCATTCCATGAGTCAAGTGCACTGTGCCTGTGGATGCACCCTGTTGTCCAGGAAGATTGGCTTTGTGGATGCTGTCTTTCACCTTCATGGCACTCAGCAGCTCTAGTGAGACCTCAGATGTGACTTTGGAGGGTGCTGGGACCCCCCAGCAGAGAGAGGAGAACAGCAGAGTGCCCACACTGCTGTAGTGTTGATTCCCTGCGAGGCTGCAGCGCTTTCCAGTCCGACAGAGCCGCCTTGCAGTGCAGCCCTGGCTGCAGGGACGCGTAACAGTGCCGGGAGCCAACTTTGATGTGGCATCAGACTTTTAGTTTAGTATGACAGTCCCTCAATTTTCTAATAAATTTGGGTCAATGCTGGTCTTTCGTGGGATAATTAAGGTTGATCCATTCTGCAGGGCAAGCAGGAAGAAAATTCATTACTGCTTGAGGAGGTCAAAGAGGGCCAAGGTGGAGAATATCTGTGTTCCAAGCACTGCTGTTTAGTGCTGCATCCTAATTGATCAGTGAACTATGTAAATGCTGAACAGGTCAGGCTCTGCATTTTATAAAGTGTCAGAACTGATGAGGCTTGCTTTGAAAAGTTACCTTGCTGTGCTGCATGCTGCCGAGAGAATAGGAAAATGGGATCTTTAACAATTGTTCATTTTTAATTCATGGCAAGTTCTTCTTACGATCTTTACACTGTGCTTGGCCTGCTGAGCATAGTGATTGCCCCTGTAAACAAAATGCTCACAACACAAATACAACAACAAACATTCTCCAACCCTTCTCACCTCTTCCCCCACCTCATGCTGGGTGCTGTGCGAAGCAATGGCAGAGCAGTGATGGTTTCCTGTGACTGCAAACAACCAAGCTGCTTTGTAATAAGATTTATGAGCTTGGTCATGGGGGGCAGGCAAATTCGGGAGCTAAACCCAAAGCCCATTGAGGTCACTGTTTCACACTCCCTTTGGTGTGGACTTCCTTTCCTTGTTTTTTAGGAAGAGACACCTGATTCCAAGCACAGTCTCCGTCTTTCTTCTACCCGGGCTGCAGGATTCTGGATAGAATGTTGCCATGAACGCCACTGCTGTACACAGTAGAAAATAGGAGCACCTCACAGTAGAGCTGGATCCTTGTATGGCACTTCTAAGCTGGAATTCCAACACTGGGAGGAGGAGATTTGCTATAAATACAGGGCTTTGTTTGCAGAGCTTTGACTTGCAAGATTGTGCTCGAGTCCCATAATCTGAGCACTCTGCTAGAACAAATTGCTCTGAGAGATCTCAGTGTTTTTCATTTTACTATGATTGGAGGAATGCCAAGTTTTTTTCATTCACTTGTAGCAAAGAAACTTACCTGACCTCAGGGCTTTACAAAGTGCAGTGAGTTAAAATCATCCAGGAATGAGAACTTCCTATGAAGCAAGCTGCATATTCATTTTTACAAGTGGTGCAGGAACAGAATTCCTACTTGTTTCATTAATCACTTTTGTGACAGGCCCTTCACCACTCCTTCCTATCAATGCTAAGGCTGGGAAACATTGTTTTTCACAATGAGAGAGGCAAGAAGTGGATCTCTAATTATGAATACCATTACAGAGCAGAAGCAAATCACTCAAGGCTGTTTTAAGTATCATGCAATGGAAATCATCACTCAAGCTCAGACAACACACATCTGTTACTGATATTAGAATTGTTAATGTGAGCATGACATGGTTTTCCTTTGTGATAAGACTGTGCAAATAAAAAAAAAAGAAATAAATTCAGAGGATGCTTGAAATTCTGGTTCCTTCAGGCAGAATTCCTCTGGTGGGCCCTGGGCTGTTCACTGTTTGAAAGAGTAGAGTGGAGGACTTGCATCCCAGTCTGGGACAGGTATGCTGTGACTGATGGTCTTGTTATTAAGAACAAGGAATTTCTAATCCTAAGAGAGGAGGTTGAGGCTCTCACAGGAGAAATAACTTGGCTTTTACTGCTTCATGGAGTGAGAACTGAAGAGAGAATGTGATTGTTGACTATAGATTCAAGAGGAACAGATAAGAAGGCGAAAAACTCTGTTGTTGGGCCATGTATCTGTAAGTCGGCCCAGGGCTTTCCCATTGTATGAATGGATTATTGAAAGATGTTACTTCTCCTAGAAGACTCTGGTTTTCTTCTAGTCTTGGACCATAGCAGCTGTGGTACTTCTATGCTTGGCACTAGAGTGGAACACTTACAGTCAAGTTGAGATAAATTTAGTTTCAGTGTGAGGAGGATTCCAAATATGAGAGCTGCAGGGATCTGGGGAAGGCTCACAGTATTCAGGCAAAGCACCTGAAATAGCCATAAGTTGGCTTTTGATCAGTATCTGAAGGATTGCATGACGTGGGAGCATGTGATAGCTGAATTGTGATGGCTCAAAATCCTCTGCAGTCCTAAGGGAATGCGAGCTGAAATAAAGAGACTGTGTAACATCATTGAAGTGGGGAAAAATCTACGTGAGGAACATCAGCAGATTTACGAGCCAATGGTTTCTATTTAATTATTGATAGTAATCCAAGCACTTCTTACTCTGTCTTGTACTATTTTACAGTGTTTTCCTCTGTGTATTGAATGTCTGATTTACTAAGGAACTATATGCCTTGGTGTTGTGTAAGAACAATGAAAGCATTCATCAGCTTTCATATAAAGCAGCTGTAAGATCTCACTGAGGAGGGCTTCTGCAAAAAGTTAAGCTGGGGGATGAAGGGGAATGTAATGGAATTATACATAAGATTGGCACATCCATCTAATGTGCTGCATGGGCTGTGTTGTAAGGTTGGTTGTTTTGTTCTCCCTCTGTGCTTAGAACTTACAAAGACATTTCAGAAATTTAGCATCAATATCTAGGGTAAGATTTTAGCTCCCACTTAGGCCCTGTACAAAGGAGCTGGGGTCTCAAATGGAGGGCTGTGCTCAGCGCTTTCTCCTTGGCTCTGCCGTGGAGAAAAGCTGCTCATCACACTCGGCCAAGAGGCACGGGGCACAGATCAGTGTCCTGGCCTTCCAGGCTCCCAATACCTGCAGTGAGGGGGGCTGGCTACAGGCATTTTGGGGAGTTACAGTACAAGGGGAGTGCAGTGTTCTGAATTCTGCAGCAGTTTCTTCAGTAGGGCTGGTGTGGGATGGCACAGACCAGGGCAACTTCGCAGGAAAAAATTTATCTGTGTGCATTGCCAAGGTTTTGTCCAGGATAAACAACCAGGGAACATCAGATTGTTTCTGTAAGTTAACCTCTGCCAGTGGATTCACTGAAAGTACTAGGAAAAACTCTCATCCTTCCTCTGCTCTGCACGGTATCCTTGCTTTGTATTGATAAGATGGAGATTCCTTGTCCAGAGCCTTAATAGTTCACTGTGCTACAAAATACCTCATGCACAGGTTTACCTGAAAGGAGGTTGCAGGGAGGTGAGGGTCAGTCTCTTTTCCCGGGTAACAAGCAATAGGACAAGAGGAAACAGCTTCAAGTTGTGCCAGGGGAGGTTTAGATTAGCCATTAAGGAAAATTTCTTCACTGAAAGTGTGGTCAGGCATTGGAACAGGATGTCCAGAGAAGTGGTGGAATCCATGCCTCTGGAAGTGTTCGAAAACTGTGTAGTTGTAGAGACATGGTTTAGTGATGTCCTTAGCAGTGCTGGGTTAATGGATGGACTCGATCTCAGAGGTCTTTTCCAACCTTAATGATTCTGTGATATTATAAAACTGCAGGTCTAAATTCTTCTTTGATATTCCACTGGAAAGGGTAGCCCATGATGGACACCTGATAAAATAGGATGGAAGACCTCACTGGGCCTCCCTGGAGGAATATGTGCACTCAGAAGAACAAGTGAAAACCCTTCCCACATCCTGTCTGGGCCTGTGCTCTGAGCTTGGGCTGCTCTTCTTGATAGCTTGAACAGGTTTGGATCAACCCTTGCAAACAGGAATGTATTCCCAGAAATTACACAGCAACACTCTCGTGAGATGCTACCCACCAGGAGTAGTTAGGAGCCATTGCAAACAACTGGATGCACACAGGATGGTGTTTTACACTGTCCTCAGTTATCATCCCTCTCCTGTTGTAAATGCATCTGAAGGGCGTGATTTCCATTTAGAGTACATTATAGAACCAGGTCAAACATGAGGAATTGGGTTTTTTACCTGCCTGGTAACCTGACAGACCATGTAGTTTGATCTTTGTGAAATTATCTGACTAGACGTGGCACTCTTCAAAAGTAGAGGATTAGGAACTATTTAGACAAAGGAGAAGACAGGTGTATTAAAACAGAGTGATAAGAAAAGTTGCTTACCCTAGATTTACAGGGAAAATTAAATTAAAGAGGAAACTGTTACTTATTTGACACTGAATGTGGGAATTATTGGGGAAAGTGTTACTTATTTGGCTGTGAATGTGGGAATTATTACTAATTGCACGAGTAATTTCTTGAAAATGATGCTGTAATGATTCTTTCTATTACAAGTGGTAATGCTGTCATTACTACATTACTCAAACTCAAATCCATGGGGAAGCTCTGTAGGGTGAGCAGTGATTGAAAGTTCCACATTAAAATAATTACACTCAGTCTTAAATTTAGGCTATGTGATATATATATCTAATGTTCTCAAGATTTCTTAAGGCTCCTCTTTCACAAAGATGCTTCTCTTATGTGCACTGTGGCCTGGCTGTTTTGTTCTTTTTATACTAATTAGTTGTTCAGGACAATGTTTAATGTTTAATGATGATATTCAGAAATGAAAGAGTTTTAGCATTCATACAGTGGTGACAATCAAGAAATGAACAGCTCATTTCTTGTCTATAGTGCTGTGTGAAGAAAAATTTGTCAGTCTAATCCAGAGCTTTCCTGGGTTTGCTGCCTATTTGAGATAGGATTTAAGCATCTAGGTGGAAACATCCCGTGGCAGTGTGAGAAATATGACAGAGGTAGGTGCAACAAATGCTACTCTGGGTCTCATCTTGATTCTGTAAGCCCTGGTGAAGCAGGCAGGGCGTGTGAAGGATCAAGAAGGGTCCTTCTGATTAGAGTAAAAGAGAGTTATGAAGTTGGGCTTCCACACAGACTCTCTCTGCTGAGTGTCTGTCTCACTGACCCAAGGGCAACTCCAGAATTTCCCAGGGAAGGCAGAGCAAGCCCTTCCCCTGGGAAATACTGTTAATTCAATTCTCCCAGAGGTGAGGAGCCTGCTTGATCTGGAATTTTAACTAGTATCTGTACTATTATAACTAGTATAGTCTGTACTATTTAAGAGTCAATCCTTTGGCAGCCAGGTGGAGGCATGTGGCTGTTGTGTACAGATAGACCTTGGTGTGGCAAAGACCAGGGAACACCTCTGAAATGCAGTGAGAAAACAAGGTGCTTTCCTCTCCTGACTTTTTCACTGTGGTGTTCCTGGTAGCAACAGGGAACTGAGCCACTGCTGTGCCCTGCCCCTGGCTCGGCTTTCAGTGGAAGCTTGTGCTGACCTCAGTGTTAAATGCTCAGGGGTTGCTGTTGTAAGAACAGGTCTGAAGGAGGGTTTTATTCTGGATTTTCTGCACCAAACGAAGGGGAAGGAAGTCCCCAAAACAATTTTTGGCTAAGTTAACTGGATGGAAATTAGGCAGTCATAGAAAAACACAACCCACTTCAACTAGAAGGTGAAGGAGCCGTGGGAGATGGACTCTCTCCTGCTTTGGAAGCGCTTGAAGAGCTTCTGCTCTCTGTTTTTCTTCATGAGGTCCTGAACAGGGGCTGCTGGCTGGGACTGCTGAGGGGACTTGGGTCCCACATGAGGGTGGTGGCTGGCCAGTGTGGGCCCTGAGGGCTTCTCCCTGATCTCACTGCTCTTCACTTCAGTGACGATCTTATTTCCTTACCGAGCTTGTCCCAGTTAACTGAAGTTGGGGACTTGTCAGGATTCTCCTCTGGCAGAGGAATTTTAGTCTTTACTCTTCAAACATATTCTCCTTTGTAAAAGCGTTCAGAATGTGTTTTCTTTTTAAGTGTAATTTTGAACACATTAATGATATTGGCAATTACTCAAAGAAAAACACGTAATCAATGAATGCTTGCTAGTCTTTGGGGTGATAAATTTTAGAAAGACAGTCTGTGCTTGCCTGGAATTTATTGCTTCAGGCAAGGTGATGGCTGCAGCAGTGCCATTTCCAAAGACTGCGCTGTGCATTTATTTTCTCATTAGCATCTAGTTTCTATTGTATATTTTGAACAAAGGTAACCTTGGAGTAGGAACACATTCCTTTCTGTCAGGAAGAACTTGTGATGCTGTTTCAAAGGTGCATGCATGATTGAGCAGCAATACATCACAAGAAGCTCTGCAAAGAAGATAATTCTCCATGGGCTGTAGTTGAAGAAAAGAAAAGAAAAATCCATTTTTTTAGATTACCGTACTTTGTGTGTGGGGGAGGGTTAATTTATGTCTGTTGTGACAAGCTCTCTCAGATGGTGAGTAGACTGTTTGTCAACTCATAACTATCATTCTCCAAAATAGCAAAGATTCATTGATTTGCATTTTAAAAATCTGTATTCGTTTTTAAAGGAAGGAAGCTGTTGTCAGTGAAAATCCTTTAAAAAGCAAAAATTCAAAGTGATTTTTATAGTTCAGGAGAGGAATTTGAAACAGTGACTCTAAACTTTAACTGCAGCATCCACTGTGCAGTATAAAACCCTTGGTATGTTGCTGTCATGTAATGCCCATGATGCAGACACTCTACACCGAGCTGGAAGTTCATAGGAGCTGCATTTCTGAGGATGGAGGAGAAGATGTGGTGGGGAAGTGAGGAAGGTCTGTCCTGTGGCAAAGCACTGAACTGTGTCCTGGAGGAAGAGGAGACCCATGGTGGACGGAGAAGTATTTGTGACCAAGAACGTCAAATGTCAGTGGGAGGACTGGAAACGGCCTCTCAGGTGCTCCTGTTTTGGAAGCATCTGCATGCCAACAACATCTCAGAAACATCAGACCCAGCCCAAGAAGGTAACAAGGAGTGGTCCTTTCTGTAGCTTGGACCGGAGCTGGGATAATAATCACTGCCCAGCACAGGAAAGACCCATTCACATCCCCCAGAAGCCACAGGGCATAGTTAGGACAGGAAAAACACTGGCAGCAGAGCCAGGTATCGACCAGGACACTAATCCCAGTACTCTCATTTTACAAAACACAAGCTGAGACCTTTAACAGCTCTGCTTAACCTCAGTCTTGTCTGCTCCAGCAGAAAGGTGCCCCCACATCTGAGGTGAGCACTGATGCAGGGGAGTGGCTTCTGCTAAAATCCCACCACAGGCTGTAAAACCTCTGGTGTTTGGAAACTCCATCAGCGCAGGGGCAGCTGCCTGTAACACTGCCAGGATTTTGACTCAATGTGCCACTGGTGCAGCTCCCAGTGCCACCAGCACTCTGGGTTACACCCTCAGGGATGAGCTGAGCTGTCCCAGGAAAACAGAAGCACAGATAATGAGCTGTGGAAGGAAAGTGATATTCCTTCAGGCTGCTGTTGTGGATGGGTTTGAATCACAGCTGAGCTGGCTCTGTGTGCTAGGGACGCTGAGTGTTGGGCTGAGTACAAACAAGCTGCTCACGCTCATCCCACTCCGAAGAGAGAGCTGTGCCTGGGGAATTCTGGAGATACTAAAGGGCTGCACCAGCCAAAGCAGCTGGATTGTGGCTTTCAGCTCTCAGTTCCAGTGAGCTGTGCTGTTGGCCCTTGCTCTTGTGTTTTTATGATGATGGAGATGGAACGGACACCCTGGAGTTTCTCGTTTTCGGGATTTTTCTGTGGGGGAAAGTTTGAATCCTCAGCCTTCCTAGGACACCAGGGTCCAGGAACTTGCTTCAGGGGAAAATGGGGCTGGTCAGTTCCGTGCCAGACTGATCCCAAAGGTGAAACCTCCATCAGAGGACTGAGGGGTTTAAGGATAAACTTTTGGTGAGAGACACTGTGTAATCACAACATGGAAAGACGGCTCTTGGCCTGATGAGCTTTAGCTCGGCAGTCAGCTACAGCTGTGCTGGCTCAAAAAATCATGTTAAATCTATGCCTGTTCCTATTCATAAAACTTGATGGGTTTTGAACATAACAAACTTTAATGTGTTTGAAAGTGCCTTAAGTTGGTAATGATGATGAAATGCAAAGAATCATCCAAATTTCTTCTGTTTACTTCTCTAGTATAAACAGCTTTATTCAGTAGTTCCTGCATGGGGTATTCAAGATTTTTAACTGACAACAGAAATCCACATATGGCTCAGAAAAGTGTTGGCATCCTCTTGTGTGAAGTTTGTTAAAATTGTATGATAGACATCTTGTTGTTTTAAAAAATCCTTTGCCTTTCAAACAAATTTATTCTGTGGTTTAAAAATTGTGTTTTAAAAGCTAATTGGACAAGGCCAAGGTTATAATTAGATTTATGCTCATGCAGAATAGTCTCCTAGGACTATTTTGTAACTCCGTGTCTGAATTTGAAGTTTGTCAGGATGTCAAAATTTATTTTAAAAAAATTGTCATCTGCTGTAAGTGACAATTGCAGTTGTACCAGGAATTTTTCAGTATCAAAGGCAGAGATTATCTCAGATGGAGGGAATCTGCCATTATTTACCACCTACCTTGCCAAGCTGGTTTCCTCCCTTCTCTCCTGGAGGTGATGCTGATGACCAGAATTGTCCTGATGGTGGTTTCTGTAGGATTAAGAAGGTTAAACCAACATGAGGTCACTCACTGATGGCTGATTCATAGCTGTTAACAAGTGCATTCAGTAATCATATTCGTTCTACCAAAGCAATCACATCTTTAAGAGGAGCAGAAAATAATTTATGTAGGACATAAGAATCTTCACAAACAACCTAAACCTTTATTTTTTTTTTTTTAATGGGAATTTAAATTCTCTCTTTCCCTTACACAGAAAATTGTGCCTTTGTTTGCATCATTTCATGGCTGAGAGGTGTCTGGGCTCTCTTAGAAAAGCACAAATGTTTCATTCAGCTTCCCCTGGGCTTGTAACTGCTTTCCCCACCTATCCTATGACTTTGTTATAGTACTCCCCTTGTGCTTTTACCTGCTGTTATCACACATCAGAGATACGTGCTGGGTCCTGGCTGAGCACAAGGTGTGCTCCAGGTCCTGGCTGAGCACAAGGTGTGTTTCTGGTCCTGGCTGAGCACAAGGTAGCTCCAGTGGGTTCTCTGTAGAGAAGTTCTGCCCTCAGCCTCGTGTGACTCTGCTTTGCTGTGGCAGGCGCTGTGTGCACGGGCGCCTGGGGGAGAGGATCACCTTACCTGTGGTTTGCCTCCTCTCCCTCATGATTATTGCAGGAAGCAGCAGCTTTTACGGTGTAAATGAGAGGCTGCTGCCAAAAAGTTCGTCCTGATTCCATAACGCAAATCCTGCATATTAAAGAAGTTGTCCCTCGTTAGACACGCACTATCCTTTAGCACATGGAGGTATCAAGAAAAGGTGGGTATCCCTGCTGCTCACAGCTACACGTTTGGTGTAGCTGTTCATCTTTGTCCTGAAGAGCTTGCACCTGGAGCTTGTGCCCAAGATTCACAAGGAACTGCTTGAATGGGGAACTTTCCTGTTGTCAAACCTGAGTGGTTTTGTGGAAAAGTCCTGACTTCCCAGGCCTCTGACAGAGCATATCCGTGTCTGAATGGCCACTGTTTCCTATTTTCCTAGAAGCCCCGGCCCTTCCAAAATCCCATACAAACGGAATAAATAATAAAGGCTTTCAATTTCATTAAAAGGCTGGGGGTCTTGGACAAAAATGATCCTGGAAATTTTTATTATTTTTTGCTTTTTTTTGTTTGTTAAGTCTGTTGGTAAGCTCTATTTATCATCTAATAGAAAAGGTGGAGGAAATGTGCCTTTGAGAAAAAACGATTGAACAACTTCCCCAGGGTCTCACATGTACTCCAGAAGCAGAATTGAACTTACAGCTTCTGAGTATTACTAGGGCCTTAACTGCAGAATGATCTTAGTCTTGTCATGTGAACGTAATTTTAGCTATATGCTGGCTGACTTAAACCTCTAAAAATGAAAGCAAAGCTCTAGCTCAAAAATGAAATAAAATGCTGGAATCCCTTCAGTACTAGTGAATTATTAATATTAACCATTTAAAGAGGAATGTTGCTGTTACAGAGGAATAGCCTTTTTAAAAAGTGTTTTCAAAGGACAAATGTTTTTATTCAATAACCAGACTGCAGGGAATCATCTCTGAGAAAGCTGCTTTGAGTCTTTACCCATAATTTGCTAATGAATTTCAGCTTAAGTGCAGTTAAAATGTAAGAGTTTGACTAGGGAATGGATTGAAAATAATAATTTTTCTTCTTCCTGTTTTCTCTCTAGGCACTTGTTAAGAAAGGTTTGAACGCAATGAAGTGTTAAGAGACTGAAAGCTTGTAAAAATAGCAGAGGGGCAGCTGTTGGAGGGGAGGCAAAGAAGAAAGTAAGGAATGCATCTAAAGAATTTTTCTTTCCAAGAAAGATTAAAAGCACTTCAATTTGAGGAAAAATAAATGTCCTTTCAGATCATCCTGTTACACACTTTAAAATCAAATGAGGCAGAAAATTTGTTTGGCTGCTTCTATGAGCATCAGTCTTTTATGTCTGCATTGGGACACTGGACCTGGTGTGCACATGCCCAGGCTAATTGCACTGGTAATGGTCTCATGCAGCAACTGAATCCAAAATTGGATGGATATTTAGGAATAATGGATGTACTCACAGTAACTGGGATTGGCTAAAATCACGATAAAGTGCTCAAATATCTAGGTTGCAGTGGGTGATACATTCAATTTTGATAAGGACCTTTTGCATTAAAAAGGCTTCTCTTTCCTCAATAATTAATCAATTTCTATATTTATTGCTCAATAGCCATCACTCAGCTCTAGTTAGGCATCTTCAGAGATGGCTTCTCCCAGTGCTTCTGCATTCCTTGCAGTCTTTCCAAATGCTGTAACCAGTGAGATCAGATCAGCTTTAACTATGAGGGGCAAAGCTGGCAGTTCTAAAGCAGAGCAATGTCTCTGTCCTGGTGTTTGCTGGCCTGGGTAGGGGCTGAGTTCAGGCTGCGTCTGTGCAGCACCCAGCCAGGCTCCGCAGGGCACGGTCCCGGGACGAGGCAGTGCAGCCGGTTAGAGCCTGGTGCTGACAGAACCAGGGTGGTGGGTGCGATCCCTGTGTGGCCATTCACCGAGGAGCTGGGCTTGATGATCCTTGTGAGTCCCTTCCAACTCAGAGCATTCTGTGATAAGAATCTGTGATAAGAAGGCTGCAGTTGGCATAGCACAGTAACTGTGGGGCTGAGGACAGACTGCAAGTTTTCACTGTTGGTCATCTCAAATAAGAACCAGTTTATGTTTTTCTGCCAAGACTGGCACACGGGTAAGTGCCTGGGATGTCTCTGTTTGTGTTTGCCACATATGGAAGGAAGGGGCAGGTTCTCCATGGGTCCAATCCACAGGTGCCAAACGGGAAAGGACTGCTTGGCCTGTGCCCCATTCCCTTCTGTTCTCTCTACCCGCGTTGTGTTGGATCTGATGCTTTTTTGGACCCTGCGTGGAGTTGAATCTTTTTGTTAATCCAACTGAAAATTATCCTCCCTCGCCAGCGGTGGTCTTTGGTTTGGTTTTGGTTTTTAGTTGGTTTGGTTTGGTTTGGTTTGGTTTGGTTTGGTTTGGTTTGGTTTGGTTTGGTTTGGTTTTGGCAGAATTTCCCCAGAGCTGGCTCAGCACAGGTTCCAGTGAATTAAGAGCTGAAGGAAGGCAGGGAGCAGGACCTCTGCCTTCAGAGCTGCTGTGTCAGCTACAGTGGTTCCTACACTGGGAAGTAGAGTTAGCAGGGAAGATTTGTTAAGTGAAGTGTGTTCACTTCTGTGTTACTCCAAGCTAGCAGGACAATCTGTGGAGCAGATATCCTGCACTGGGAGCAGATCTGAGCTGACTCTCTGGAAAGATGGCAATACACCTTTGCTTTTGAAAAACTGTGCTAATGTGTGTGCAATGTTCGCTTGTTTCATGGTTTACAGGCATGGATATTGAAAGAATTCAATTAGATTGCATGTGATTAAAGACACTTTTGGTGTTAATCAGTGTGGATTAGGAGGATAGGTTTAACAGTTTGAAGGGGGAGCTAAAAATATGGAAGGGGACTTATTAATATTTGAAGTGCAGACTGCCATTCATTCAGCTGCAAGGCTGTGGGATCCCGAGAAGCCCGTGTTTCATTTCCCAACAGCATACAGATGGAAAAGTCTGTTTACAGATGCATCATGTTCTGTGGGAGACTTAGTGGGAATGTTTGCCCTGGACTTTTAGTATTATTCATATATAGTTCTTATTTAGATTGGATTTTAAGCAAGAAATCTGCCTCCAGTCTAGTCTAGTTTGCATTTCAGGGTTTACTTGTACACGTGCCAGTACAGGTTGAGCTAATGCCTTTGAAGTCCCGCGTGGGGATGGAGCAGGCACAGGGACTGAGCTGAGCTGCTCTCCCACCCCAGCTGTTGTGAACACACAGGTACAGATCACCAAACTCTGCAACAGCCCATTGCTCTGACCCCGTCAAACCCCGGGAGTCAAAGGAGACATCTGGCAATGACTTTGTAACCAGGCCCTCAAATTAAGGTACCCTGAACTCTGAAACACTGCAAAACCCCCAAAGATTGCTTGGCTGATCTGCACCTTGATAGGCAGAGATACAGATATGCAGGCAGCTAAAGAATATCCTGGTGTGTATTAGTGTTGCTGGCTTTGAAAATAATAGTGGTATATTTTAGAGACTAAATTAAGCCATTTAAATCATCCAGCCTGACTTCTGTAACATCAGAGGTTTTCCTTACATTCTAATTGAGAAAAAGTATATCTTTTAGCTAAAAGGACCAATCTGTCACATCCCCCAAGAGGGCTGTTCACCTACAAATTGCCCTTAGTCTTAGAAGTACATTTTGTTGTGCTGATGCCTCTCAGGCGGGCTGGCAAGTCCATAAAATTGGCTTTGATGTTCAGCCTAATGTGCTAAATTGAGCCTGGACACTGAATACATTGTCCAAGAAGGGCACAGAGGTGACCTGGCTTAAAATTTGGTTTGTCTTCACCTTAAAAAAAAAACCAAAACAACCTAAAAAACCCGAATAGACAAACAAAAAGTTCCAAACAAAGAAGAAACACACAAAAATTATTGCCATCTAGTTTACACATGATCTCAGCCAGTCCCTGTATGGTTGCTATAGTGTTGCTAACACAAGGGGATCAGGAGTACTGCTACTACTTTTCTGGTTGGACAATAAAATAATCCATGTTGGGGTGTGAGTAGTAATTTTCTGCTACTACTTTTCCAGTTGAGCAACCAAATAATCCACGCTGGTGTACGAGCAAGTACTTTTCAGCACACAACTGAAAATGGCTTTATCAAAATCCTCAATTAAAACAAACCCTCCCCTAGCCTCAAATATGAAATGCTATTCATTGGCAAAACTCGTTAGCTTGTCAGTTTGTTAAATACTCCCAGGACTAAACTCATGCTGCCAAAAAGGATAACGCAAAACGCAGAGTTTTAACAAAGCCATAAGAGGGATGGAAGTCCTTCTTTCTCTTGCTAATGTATTTCCAGCACTGTTTTGCATCCTTATGACTCTGGGGAGCACAGTCTGCGGAGTACACGATTAAGCATTATCACTGTGATTTCAGAGCCATCCTGTTGCACCGAGTAATAACTCATTTTCCACCACTGTGCACACCAATATTGCTGTCAGGGCTGTGAGCCTGACCCTGGCACTGGCACTACAGGGGAAGGGAAGCCATAAACCATTGTGAGCACTTTCACACTTGGTAAAGCCAAACAGGCCTGTGGACTAGAACTTCAGGCCTGCCATAGGCTTGGCAGGCTGGGCAAAGTAAGGCTGTTCTGTTACTCAAGGCATTTTGGTTTAAGGTTATAGGTGTCTGTGGGTTTATAAGACAGTCTTATGTTTTGCTGGAGGCACCATTTTAATTCTGAGGGCAAATCATGACCAGTGTTGGATTCGTCTGTTTAATGAGATCGCTCCAGGTAGAAGTTGCTCTCTGTTAATTAAAACATTCAGTTGAACTCAAACCTGAAGTACTGTTTGGAAGCAGGAGAGCAGCAGCTGCTGGGTGTGGATGTGAGAGGGAGGCTGAGGTTGGTGAGAAGGTGCAGCTTTGGGGCAGAAAGAAGTACAAGAACCTTTATTCTTTAAATCCCTGCTCTTTCAGTCTCCCTGTTGGGCCACCTCTCATGCAGTGAAATGATGGCTGAGATGTCAATTGATAGAGTATTACAAGGGGCTCTTGCTGCTTATAATCCCTAGACACAAAACTGGAGACCTAGTCCCCATTTCCCAAACAGGGAGGAATGTTTTCATTACTATGTTAATTCAATCTCTCCTGTAATGGTGATACTTTAATTGCTCCTCTGTTTTCCTCAGACATAATCCAATTCCCTTTGGCCTCCTAGTTTATCCACACATTAATTGGGTTATTGCCTTGTAAAACAGAAGGGCAAATATATAGCTTAAATTTTATGACAGACAGTTAATAAGCATGACTGAGATTTTTAAATGCCCTAATGCAATTAGGTGCCAGGCTCCCAGGAATTTCAGTGGGATCTGGGTGCCTTCCCACATTACACTTCTTGGAAATTCCCATCCCAGATATGTGAGGGAAACTATATTTCTTTACTGTACACTGAGTACTTCAGAGTTTCTTCTTTTCAACCTGAATTCCCAATTCTACAGTCTTTAATCCTGTAAATCGGCTTTTGATTTAATCTAGTAAAATTCCTTTTGATTTCCTTGATTAAGGTTTGTGGGGTCAAAGCCTTTGAAGTACAGCTGAAGGCTTTGAAGTATAAAACAGGCAGACCCAGGGCTTGGGGGACTGGTAAAGGGACACCCAGGTTCTCACATTCAGGTCTGCAGTCCCTGTCAAAGGTGACTCCGTGCTTCCCCGAGCTTGTGGCTGCAGGACTAGTGTCCATCCCCTGAAATCTGAGGGAGCTGCTGAGTAACAGCCTCGTTCAGCAAACACAGACAGCTTTGAAGCTTTCCCATCTCCCCGCACCACCTTGCTGTGGAAAGGAGCTTGTTTTGTCACAGCCAGGTCTGTGCTAGTTATCCAACAAGCAGCTGTCTCTGAACCCCTCCTGTTTCATGGGCACTTCTGTCCTGTGAACTTATGTTAACTGTGTCAAGAAGCACTGGACCAGGATAGCGGCAATGAAAATGATGAGAAAAAACCAGAGGATTGTCAAGGATGGCCTTAATTAATTTTAACTTGAACAGTGCAGTGGAACACCAGGATTGAGCACACTGTGAAGATCTTCCCTCCCCTTGGCTGTTTCAAGCACCACTCGCAGCAGCAGGATCAGAAATAACCATCTCTCATAATCAAACACATCCTGCGACTCCTTCAGCTGGCTGTTCTGGGAGGCAGCAGGTTGCAGCAGAAGAGGAGATGGCTGCTGCACCTTCCCACGAGTTCCTGGTGACACCAGGCTTGGGAAACCATGAGCAAAGGGCCACCATTGTGACAAAGCCTTCATCAAGGAAATATCTGGGCTCTTTATTGTCACTGACCTGGAGTTTGAATCAAACAGCATAAAAGGCAATAGGGAATGATCAAAGGGTGAATACTAATGATAAGAACATTGCATTAATTCATGGAATATCTACCATGCCCTACCCACAGCACACCTGTGGAGTGGCAGTGATCGATTTTCTTCAAGCTGGCAAGGGACAAGTAAGAATTGCCAGAGCAGTACATGCTTTGGCCTCTCTATTCTTTTAAAATACAGAGTGAATATAACTGACAGGGATCATTTTGCTTCGATTGGTTTTTAGATAAAAACACTTTCCATCCAACCTTACACAGTGTAGGTGTTATAATGGCCAAAGAAAACCAGGCATTTCACAGGGCATTTCAGGAGCTGCTAAAAATCAGAACTAGAAATAAGTTAATAAGTTGCAAGTGGTGGGAGAGAGCTGGGGGCGGGTGCTCCTCCAGTTCAAGCAGGGACTGAAGACCCAGGGCTGAGCTGAGCTGGAACCTCTGAGTCCTGGTGAACGCAAAGCAAGACATGTTTTCTTTTCTTTTTTGGAATCTTACTTGTTTAAAGTAATTTATGGATTTAGAATCAGTCTCCAGGAACTTTCACTGATGTGTGAACTGGGGTTTTTCAGGAAGTGCCATGTTCCTAACCTCAGTAGACAGAGGGATGATGAACATCCTGGTTCCCTTTGGTGTGTCATGGAGATAGGCACAACATTTGCTTTTGCTTCTGACTCTTCCGTGAGGAAAATCAGCCCTATTGCTGGCTGGGCTTCCATGTGCCTGTTGAGAAAAAATTACTTAAAGCTGGAAGGTATCCCATGTAGGAATATAGAGATATGCTATCCTAGGTGGGCTGATCAAAGCCTCTGGAGGGGCTGCATTCTCCGTCAATTACAGACAAATTCACAATATTTCAAAGGTACAGTTGTCCAAACAAGCTGAGAGCCTCATGTGGAGTGTTTCCAATCTCTTGCACTACGTTGGCTATGACTGTCATAAGTATCATCTTAAAATCTACAAACAAATCTCGTGTTGTGTCTCTCATTTCCAGGAAACACCTTTAATTTAAATAGAAAAAGTCTGGGTAATTAAAGCAACCAAAATGCTGCAGCGGGGAAGGTGCCATCCAGCTGTGATTGTGCTAGGTACTGATGTTTCCTTTCTCCCTTCCCAAGAAATTAAAGGAGTTACAGTCTCATTTCCACTCCGTTCCAGTTCCCAAAGCTCACCTTGCCCATTTCCCACCGTCGCTGCTCTGGCTGGAGGCGTTCTGCTGTGTGTTTATAGAGAGGGAAGGGTTCAGCTGCCTGGGCTGGATCCACAGACAACAGCTTGGGAGCACCTGAACCAGCCTGGCCTCAGCACAACACCCGAGCGAGTGGAGCTGTGCCAGAGTGTCTGGGCTGAGCGTTCCAGGGGCACTGCTGCTCCTGCTGGAGCCTTCGCCGTGGGTTTACCCTTCTCAGCACAACCAGCCAGCTCGTAGGACTGAGCGGTGAGTTCTCCCTTGGGGAAACTTCCCTGCCGTTTCATTTGGAAAATAATAAAAATGAAACATGGCGATTTTCTCTGCAGCGTGGTGGATTTGGAAAAGACAGAAATGACTGCAGCAGTGCTCTGTTAAATGCTCACTGCCACAGGGGAAGAGATGCTGTGGCTGCTAAATTTGGGGTGGATTAAAACTCCCTTGTAGTGTAGGGCAGAGTATTTTCATTTGGAGCTTGGAGTCCATCCAATACAGAAATGCAGAAATACAGAACAAGCTGTGATTCTGACAACTGCTCAATCCTGTCCTTCCATCCCTTCTCCCTGTACAAAAAAACAACACAAGTTTTGGTCTCAAGCCCTTGGTCTTGCTTCTCTTTTTAGCTGAGCACTCATTTCAGGTAAATGTTGCCACCAAGTTCTATTTCTTGAAAACCCAAAGGTGCACAGATTCATTTTAGGAGATTTTTTTTCTTCATTGCAGGCTTCAGAGTTTATATGAGGGGCCAGGATGTACTTGATGGGTTTTTTAGTTACAAAAATACCTCAAATAATGTCTTTTATAGCCTCATAATCTGTATTTGTTAGTGGTTTTTTCTAATACCTTTCAGGATTTATTAACTGCGTATATAGAAAACACCCTAAAATCTGATAATCTGTAATTCTTTTACTCAGGCTGTTGAGTTGATTGCACCTTATGAGAGTTGGTGACATCTTAAGTACTTCATTGAAGCTACAGCTATAAGATGATTATTGCTAGGTTATTGGCATTAAATAAAACAGTAGCCACAAGGGTTTAAAACTGTTACATACATTAGAAAGAGGATAAAATATATTGATTATGCTGGAATTTATTCACAGTTCTTTAAGACTGCTCTATGCCCAGATGAACGGGGAAAACCCTGATCTTGCTGATAAGAAGCTGAGCTCCCATCAGTTCTGCACTGACAGAATCAGGCTCAGAAACAGCCTGAGATGGGACAATCAAAATACCACTTAAGATGCTGCTGATGTCTCTCTTACCGAAGTGGGATGTGGGCTCCAAATTCAAAGAAGTAGAGGGAAGTATAGCAGTGATTTCCTCAAACTGATTCCCAAATGACCAAGAAGTCATGGGGGATTGGGTGTTTTCCCCCAGTAAATTTCATGGTTTGCTCTTTGAGATATGTTATCTTGGCCCCATTGCCTGTAGAAGAGCTGCATGGATTGAAGGGTCTAAAACCTTTAAGACCAACAGAAGTTGGCCAGCACGTATGGGAACTTGAGTCCTGTCACTAACTTTGAACAGGCAGTGTAAGATCTCAGGGATAAATGAGAAGGCTTAAGGAAAATGTGGTGCTTAAAGAACTTTATTGCTTACATTCTGTAGCACTGAATCTGATTTTGATTCATAGCTCTCTAATGCTGGAAGCATCATATGCAGATCAGAGTGAGCTCCACACACGAGCTACGCAGAGACCCCAGAGCTCACTCTAAGGGGCACAATCATAAAATAATTTGTGTGGTTGTAAAAAATAGGATGGTAGAAATGGGAAAGGGAGCAAAGGCATTAAAAATGCAGGTATGGATTATCTTTTAGCTCTGTTTCAGTGAGGCTCAGCTGTGGTGCCCGCTGTGTGTTCAGAGGTGTCAGTCTGGGTTGTTAACCTGGGACTTTGAATGGAGTTGCATCTGGGGTGCTGAAAATCGTGATGTGATACAGAGGGAGCCACTCCTTTGTGTACCATAACACAATTTCCCTGGCCCAGAAGGACCATCCAAGGCTGAGAGGTCATTTGACTCCCAGGGATGTACAGACTGTAATTTTGCCATCTACAAGTGCTCTGTCACTCTGAAAAATCAGCCCTGTGCCTGGCATGAGATGTGAATACCCCTTTTGTACCAGCTGGTGCCATGCAAGACTCAGGACTGTTCTAACTGGAGAGATCTGTGAAGGTGGCGGTAGCAGCTGAAGCTTTATCAGTTTTTTTACACTTGTAGGTAAACGAATCATAGACTGTCTGACCTTGAACTGAACACGACCACTCTCTTTACAGCCTCAGCATAAGCCTTATCAGGACCACGTGAAAAAAGCATTATCACCTTTTGGAACTGAGTGGGCTGAGGGCTGTGATCCTGAGGTGTCCTGCAAGCCAAATACAGCTCTGCTTTCCCTGGCCACAGCCAGCCCAACTCCCGAGAGATTAATGAGCCAAATTCTGATCTCAGTTATATTTGTGGACTTGTCCCATATCCATCCTATATAAATCAGTCTTACCCTGTTCAGGAAAGCCAGCTGGGTTTTGGTCCCAATTAAGTCAATGGGAATGCTGCCACTGACTGCAGTGGGTTTGGGTTTCATTTGGGGTTGAGAGCTTTCAGTCTCATTAACTGTTTCCTACTGGAAAAGGCAGTACTGTCCCAAAGCTGAAATAAATATTTGGCATTGTCTAAGCCAGGCAGCTCTCACGTAAAGGTGCATTGCACTTCCTATAAGAACTGCTGCAATATCTGGTTGGCCAGGATTCTTCGCTTTCATGCTGAATCAAGGGCTCTAATAAGCATGATGACAAAATATGAGGAATTCTATGTAATTATGGCAACGGCACCACCTGCCTCTAATTAAGTTGCCAAAACATTTGGTCTAGAATGATGCAACGAATTAAAAAAAAAATTATATCCAATATTTTGGCAATGTAACAAGAAGCTGGCTTTCCTCACATAATTAGCTTTAACAAAGTATTGTTAATCTGATTTTTGATTAATAGACTATTTAATCTTATAGCAGGCTGACAAGACTCTGATCTGCCTCTGGTTTAAGTTTTTTCCACCAAAAAGGCTAAGATTTGTACGAGTTTTAAGAGATACACTTGTATAAGAAACATTAGATTTTCTTATTATTTTCATTGTTCTTCATGAGAGCCCCAAAGGTTACATTCTCTGAATTCACTGAACTTTTAAGGCTTTCATTAAATTGGAAGCCAGAGGAAAAGCTCTTTTTTTTTCCCTCTTCCTAATTCCTTGTACAGAGAAGTCACTGGTATGACTAATTGTGGGGAGGAGGGGTGCCCAGAAACCTGACAAGCTCTGCACATTTTAGAACTGCTGGTCGGCTGGCAGAAAGTATCAGCTTTGTGGAGTGCTGTGATGCCCTGGGGTGTTTGGTGGCTAATGGTCTCCCCCTAGAAGTGCTTCTCCGGTTGGATTTAGTGACAATGAGGAGGGGAATATAATGTGTAACAACAGCAAAGCAGCCCAACCGCTTTTCCAGGACTTGTGTGGCCATTTGGGTTTCAGAGCTGTTAATGTAACCTGGCATGTTAAATCAGACATGATCAACACTGTAAAAGAGCCAAGCATACCAACAGTACAGATGGGTGGCAGATAATGAAAGCAGCCATGGCTGAGCAGTGTAAAACTGCTGATCAAACCACGTTAATATGTGGGTCTTAAAATTCTGAAAATCAGCATTTGAATACACTAGGATGCAAACAGGTAACTGTGTATTCACTCTAGGTGCCATCTATTAAAAACATGTGTTTAGCAACCTGCTTGTGTCTTGCCCTGGATGCCTTAAATGCATGATTTTTCCCGTGCCTTGTGCCCCCATAACAACTGGTGACTCCATAAAGTGGGTGTAAATAGTTCCTACCAGCCACAGTTTGATGTCTGTTGTCTCACTCTGTTGAGTTTCTTTCCCATAGCTGTGTCTGGGCTGGATTATCTACTCCCACTCCAGCTGCAAAGTCTTCAGGAGCTTTACAATTCAGAGGAGTTTCAAGAAAGTCCAAGAACTTGACAGCTCTGGGCTATTTGTAAAGACAACTGTTAATTCAAAAGATTTGTTTCAATTTTCTCATCCTGAAGTAATGAAAATGGCACTCTTGTATCTGGCATATTGCTGGGCCAGTGCTGAGATTTCAGCATTTGAGAAGAGGATTTCTGGTGCAGTTCCCTGTTCTGACAGAGGAGATTTGATGACATGAGTGATACTCCCTTTAGAGGTCAGACAGCCTTTATGTCTGTGTGCTCACACCCCCTTTGGAGCTGGGTGCAGAAGTCCATTTGTTATCTCCAGGCTGCCTTTGTGCAAGCAGTAGGTTGGGTTTGTAGCAAACCTTAACAGATTTGCTAAATACAAACTGAGTAGATGTGTGGTATCCTGACCCACCCGGCGCAAGGCTGCAGTGTGAAACCACCTCCAGATTCCACCTCCTGCCAGCACTGGAGATGTGGAGCATCCTCAGTGAACGCCTCCTGTACAGCTGCTGATAAGGGAGGGCAATGAGGGCCAAAGGTCTCACTGAATGCCGATAGAGTGTGTGAACCAAAACCCCGACAGGGTGAGTGTCCCACACGACCTGCTGAAGCAGCAGGAATTTGAGGTTACTCACTGTTCACTGGCACACCAGACAATACTAAAAGCCAGGATCTCCACTGATTCCCAAATCTTGCTGATAGACTGCCCTGCTCCTCCCAAACAACAGCAACAACCCCTAGGTGACCACCTCACCTCTATTACACACTGGACTGGCAGACTGAATGCTTAATGGCTTCTTTTTTTTTTTTTTTCCCTCCACTCTCTATCTTACTTATCAAATAAGTTTTCAAATGCAGATTTGGGAATACCCTGTGTTTACTTTTAAATGCACTTGGTAACATTTGTTTTCTTAAAAGCTTATCCAAGAACTGAACAAATGGGCTCCTGAGCCAGTCTGTAGAAGGAGGTGGCTAGGGTCAGTTTAATATTTGCCATGATTAAAGTACACACTGCTGAGTAAATACAGAGAGGAATTATATGTTATTTGACTAGCTGCTAATTACGGTGAGCTCTTCCTGACTGTGCTTCCTTTTTAAAAGATGAAAGTCAGATCCCTCAAAATTCTCGTATTTAGTTGCTTTGGAAAAAATGGTCTGGTAAATAAAACAAGTATTACTACTCTAGTTTGTATCATGCTTCTTTTGCATGCTAATCTGAAGTTCCCCTGAGATAATTTGACAAGAAGGCCATTAATGCAAATTTAAGCGTGACCTAGAAAGGACTTATTTTTCATGTGCCACATTGATTCTCTGCTATTGTTATTTGTTCTACTTTGTTTTAAACTGCCTGGTGTTTTGGAGTTGCCTTTCCTTCTTTTTGTTTCCCTTTTTTTCCTCCTGATTATAGTAGCACGACTCAGAAGAAATACATTGCTTTCAAATAAAATGTGCAAGTCAGATATGAAAGTGCTGCATGTAAAAACAGAATTTATCTGGCAAACACTAGATATAGTTTGGGAAAACTGTTTTTGTAGGCAATTAACAAAAGTTGACTTTAATTTCTTTTATTTTACTGGAGAACTTGTGTGTAAATTTGCATTATAAATACCTCAGCTTTCCCAGCATTTGTGGTCTCAGACCCAACCATGTCAATGGCCAGCAGAATGAAGCAAATGCTAACAACCCCCAAACTATTGCAGATATAAGGATTAAACATTCTCTTTTTTTCAATTGCTTAACTTTATTTCAGTCATTTCTAGGCATAACATAACTTTTAGGGACTCCACATTCATGTAAGTTGTCTGTTATAGAAGAAAGCAAGAAACAGAGCCAAACACTTGAGAATCTCAGCACTTCTGGGTTTGGTTATACCTTGTGAGGAATAAAAAGGTCTCGGTTACCCTCTTCCCTTCAGCCCTTAACAGGTCACTTCAGGGCTCTTACTATTTTTATAATATAATATATATGGAAATAAAGTATGTAACATTTCCCAAGGGATCTCAAAGCTCCGTGCCGTCTTCTTTCACTAAGTCCTTGAAAAATACACCATTGCTCACGGTCAGGAAAAGTAGATCTAGCTGTTTTCCAGATAAAATGTGGCTTGTTAGTCTGTCTCTCTCTCAGTCAGTGGGGTTTTTCTGCTCTGGACTGGTAACGGCAGAAGGAGAACGTTTGCATTCCCTATAGCTCCCGACTGGGAGGGCATCGCTGGTGCTGGCCCCGGGAACGCGCACAGAGCTCGCTCCCGGGTTAGTTAATATTTTTGCTTTCCCGGTCGATACATCTGCTTAATATTTGGCTGGAGAGAATGCAAAACGCTTCCTCGTGTGGCGCAATGGGGACAGCGCTCAGTCCTGAGGCGGAGGGAAGTTCAGCGCCTCGGGGTTACGGGGTAATTGCAGCGGAGGCTGGCGGAGGTGCGAGTCCCGCTGGAGCCGGGGCTGTGCCGCCCCTGCCCTGCCCCGGGAGCGGAGCCAGGCAGCGACACACGCTGACACCGCGCCAGCTTCTGCTGCCGGAGAACGCATCCAGTGTCCAGCCCGCTTGACCCCCTGTCTGAGTAACTTGTTTTGCCATTTGTCACTGCCAAATGTTTCTTCATTCTGCCTCAGTCACTTGGTTTGCCGCTCATTTGACTCCCTGCATAATTAACTTTGCCAGCCAATTGACTCGCTGTGTAATTATCTTTGCCAGTCACTTTGGTCTCCGCGTATTAATCACGGTGTGTAATGGGCCTCGGGGCAGGCTGCAGCTCGGTGGGGCTGGCAGCAGGTGCTGGCCAGCCCTCGCTCCCACCGGCGCTGCCTGGTGCAGGGAGAGAGCCCAAGGGCTGCCGGCGCAGACGGGACCTGGCGGGGCCGGGCCGGCAGCGGGGCTGGGACAGCTGCAGAGACACGCTGCCACTTGCTGCTTCTCTTCCCTGACCCGAATTTAACTCCGCTTCCCAGCAGTGCCCCCCTCTAGCCCTGCCCCTCCTCATTTAATCGCTCTCATTTCGCATCTCATCCGCCCGCCTTTGTCGGCGTCCCTGACACACTTCCCCATATGCTTTATCACACTCTGGTTGTGCAGCCTTAGCCCTTTGCTCCCCGAACAACCTGCAAGGCGTCCGCAAATTCTTTGTTCAGCTTCAGCTGCGGGGCTGTTTCGGCAGGATGCCTTGGAAAAATTATCTGACTTAGAGTGACAAGTGTGAAGAGCAGTTGCAGACAGTTTATACATCCTCCTCGGGGAAAATAAACCTGTTAGTGTGCGCCATATGCTACAAAGAAGTGGCTCTCGGCCACGCAGCTGAAACACTGGAGCCCTTCCTTGACTCTTTGTCTGCTTGTCTATCTGTCTCCAAAGCAGCAGCCCTGTCAGCTGACACTTCTTAAGTCCTGTTTACCAAATAGCTGTGGACTTTGTAAATAATGCAGACGAAAGTTTTGGATGTTGTTGGGAATAACATCATGTCTAGATTAATCGCAGGATAATGTCCTTTGGAAAACTATCTTGCCTGCCTACCTTTCAGAGAGGGTTGTTTTTCTCCATTTGTGCACTTTGCCTTTAAAATTTCTCTAGTGTGTGCTTTGTTCTGCCCCTTCTGTCCAACTTCAGTCCTGTATTGCTTGATTTAATTTTGTACAACTTAATTCCCTATTGGATATGCTTCAGCTCTAAAAGCACAATTCAGCACCAAAACCAAAGACTTCCAATCTAGTTTTACCTGACGGTGTTTTCTAGTTTGCCTGGACTGATAAAAATCCCTTTCTAGGATTTTGGCCTCTCTGTATCCTCTTGTTTTGACTGGTTATTTCATAGTCCAGTTATCCTCCTTGCCTAGAAGACCTATAAAAAATTCTTGTAAAGAGCTTTTTAAAATCTTCTCCCATTGCTCAATGTTTTGCATCTGTATGTAAACAACAATGTCGTGCAGAGCTTATTTTTCTGAAGTATCAAGGAAGATAAACTCCCAAATGCATTTCTGAGATGCACAGGCACAGGCCCATACGGTGCAATCAAGAGTGGTGTTATCTCACCTAATTTTAGTTGAGCTGGCTCCCCAACAGGAGCTTCCCAGCTGCTGGGTTAGTACGGCTCTAACCTGAGGTGTTTTAGCCCTGCTGTCCTGCCCCGTGCAGCCTTGCTCAGAGGTTTCTGATGGAGCTGGACACGGTGCCCTCTGGGGTGAGAGATGTGAATGTTTTGCTCATGTCAAAGGGAGGAAAGTATTCCCTCTCCTCCCAGCTTGTCTTTCGGTCTCCAGCCTTTACATTCCCTGACACGTTCCTTGGAGAGACTGAATTATTGTTGGTAGTGGTTTTGTTTTGCAAGAGTAGAGTTCCTTGGCTGACTAATGCACAGACAAATCATCTGTCTTGGCTTGGTCTTCCCGTAACTTCCGCATAACAGAAGGAAAAGGAGCGATCCCATCTCAGCTGTCCTGTGCTCTCACGCCTGCATTTCAAACTGGGGCAAGATAAAGGAACTCTGCTGGGAAGAGATCTGAAGTTCACAATCTGCAGTCTTTCTTCTGAGGCTTTTTCAGAAAAAAAAAAAAAAGAGTTCGTGTGTGAAGTTTGACTGCTGTTTATTACTGGTTTTTTTCCTGGAGTGTCTCTGCTCTGCCTCTTCCGACAGCTTTGAGCTGCAATAAACCCACTCAGAACTGCACCAAGAGCCAGTTCTGACTGGTGCAGACAGTGAGGCTGCTGACATTCGATTTCGGCACAGGAAGTGACATGACTGGAGCAAATTCCTCAGCTTGATATTTAAGAGCAAATATAACATCATTGGTGGTTTGGCTGGGGCCGCTGTTGTTTTGGACTAGGGTCGGGTCAGCAGGAAACACAGTGACAGAGGGGATGTGCTGATGCAGCCTCGTTACCTGCTCAGGGACGATGTGGGGGACAAGGGCACAGCTTTGCATTTTCCCCAGGTCAGTCCCTGCCTTCATGGACGCACAAACTCAAGGCTCTGTGCACAAGGAACTCCAGCAGAAAGGAGGAAAGAAACACAGTCCTGGCACCAAGCTCTGGCTAAAGATTAACCTTGCGGACTAATTGAATGCTGGGTATCAAAAATGTTAAAACAAATAGACTAAAAAACAGGGCTGTATTTTTCCTCTCCACTGGCTGATGGAGGGCAGTGTTGCCACCTGTTTGGGCCAGCATTTTTAGATACTAAATAAACCCAGTCTCCTTCTGTGATACAGTACTGAGAAGTTAATTCAGCTCTGTTAGAAAAGTCTACAGCACAAAGTGAGCCAATAACAGCTTTGAGAGTGTCCTTAAAGCTATGTTTCACGCCCACCCAGAACACAGAGATAAGAGTGTTTACTATCACTTGTAACTCTGGATGTCTAAATCAAAAAGTAATGAAATGCAGCTGCCTGCTGTGTTCCTCTTTTTCATTTTTTCATCTTTCTGTAAAAGAGCCCAGGGTCTGTGAACCGCTCCTCTGGGAAAAGCAGTAGGTTCCCCTCTGGGGAAGGCCTGGCTGCAGCTGGGGAGATGTGGAGACAACAGAATGCTGCTCCTGGGGGATTTCAGCTTTGGTGACAGAGTGGGCTTTGCTCAGGACTCTGAGTTTAGCCTCCCCACTGAACAATCCTGCCATCCTCCAAACTCAGTGCAAGATCTCTCTCTTTACCTGTACTGACAACAGATTGGCAGAGCGAGGGAGGAAAATGAGACAACAGTAGAGGAAGGAAACAGGGATGCTGTTGGAAATCATTGGCCTTTTACGACCTTTTTTAAGTCTCTCTATTATTGCGAAGATGAGCTTGCTATAAACTCCCGAATGGACAGACAGAGCCTGATGTGCAAGAGAATGGGCCTGAGACAGTTTTCTATTATCTGGGAGATTTCTGTCTTAATAGAAGCTTTCAGAGCCAGCATGAGAGTTGAGCTCTAAAATTATGCCCCCACAGGAACATAGTGTGTTCTGATGGAAAAAGCAAATAAACTGTGTTTTATGATATTGGACACACACAGTATTATTCTGCTGGTTCTCAAGTCACACAGACTCCATCACACACATCGAGCCTAAATGTCTTCCATGGCAAAAATCAAAATCACTTTCTGTTCTCACTGAGAAAATACTAATATGAGGCAATACCTGGTGAAGGTGGCTGCCGTGTTCATCTCGCAAAGCTCTTCAGAGAGTTTTCTTCTCCTTTCTGCTGCTCAGCCCTTTCTACTCTTATGCACACATTTTTCTTTTAATTTTTCTTTTGACAGTATCTACTTACTCAACCTGTAAGTGTGAAAATCAATGTTTACATAATTTGAACCAGTTAAAATTAATTGAAGCAAACTGTTACCTTCCAGGCTGGCCTGAAATGGAGAACAGTCTGTGCCCCAGTGCACACACCCCTTCAGTGTCCTGCCTGCCACACAGCAGGATAAAATGGTAACAAATCAGAATGTCAACTTAGATGAAGTTCTGCTACCACACTGCTACCCTGTCTGTGATTTCAGCCATCAGAACAGAACTCTTTCCACATTCAAACCTGTGGTTTATGAAATAGATTTCGTACTTCCAGTCTTGCCACTACTTTATTTACTTTACTACTTTCTTTACTTGCCACTTGTGGGTGGTGCCTCCTTTGGGAATGCTGGCATAGCTTCCATTACTGGCTGCACTATTTATCGTAATTCCACAGTATTTTATTTTCTGCCAATGGCAATCATACTATAGCAATGGATTATTTACCTCCTTTCAGCTTAAATATGGTCTATATATTTTAGCCTAGCTTAATAGCTCTTACATTTACAGTGCATTTTCTGAAGATTTTAATCAGATGTATGCTCCAATAATTCCTACAACAATATTTCTTTTTCTGCCAAAACCCAGGATTCAATAAAGAGGCTGCCTTCATGTTTTACAGGTTTTTTAAAGGAAAGAATCTCATTTTTGGTGTTATACTTGCTTTTAACCTGCAATTAAGAGACTATAATTACTTTTCACCTTGTGTTCTGTTTGCTTTTTGCATTCCACTTCTGTGCTTGGGGTATGAATCATGTTTTATTTCATAGTTGGAAAGCAAGCATGGGTGTGCTGCTGATTCCATGTCTGGACTGTATTTTTGGTAGAGACACTCAGCTGCTACAAATCAACAAAGGAGTCACTGAAGCCAAGTTGGTTTAGATGAGCAAAGGATGTAACCTTTGATCTTCTGCAAGAAAAAGCCCTTGACCCTACTCCTTTGAAAAATCTAATTTCAAACAAAAAGTACATGACTGTCAATCAAACACATACTATTCTCTGGGTGAGGGTTTGCCCTTGCAGGCTTTTTTCCTCCTCCTAGGAATGCAGTCGATAGAATTCAGATAAAAACCTGATAGCTAAGAAAGACCCTTCAGCAAAATGTTTGTCCAGCAGTGTTAGAACTTGCCCCTGGATGATGAGTTAGATCCACCTTTGTCATTCCCTCACAACTCTCACGCAATTAGGCAGCTGATTCCAGCACTCTTCGGAACTCACTGAGAATTTCCAGCCTGGATCTGCTCCTGCTGACAATCAGTTTGACACAGTTGGAGCAGAGTGGGCCTGGGCCCATCTCTCCCAGGTTACCTGCCTGTGTTCTGTTCTCCTTTCCAAACCTCAGGCTGTGTCACTGATGCAATAGCCCTGTAGGCTCAGCCGAGCTTTCCCTTGAACCTGCTCTATAATTAACTCTGCTTTAGGTTCTTATCAGTAGATTAACTTACTGCAGAAACATTCTGTATTTCCATAGCTTCCAAGCCACATAGGAACTTGGCCACAGCCTTGGCATTACTAAATATGTCAGCTGAAGTCTTAGAAGTTTTTCAGACCTTTTAATCTCTACTCCTCACATAATATTGTTCCCTTCAAATAGATGTCATTCCACCCACAGACACTTTGCCTCGTGGGGATCTAAATCAAGCTGGGTTGAGTAAAGACCCATTTCACACATGGAGGAAAACACAAGAAAGATAAGGCTTCTAAATATAAACCTCCATTTAGGAGGACAATAAAGCCCATGCTTAAATCCATTCCTGTTGTAATTATTGGTGTTATGAGAGCTATAGAAACTACAGCCCTATTTGTACTTGATGTTGTACGAATATATAATGAGGAGGAAGTGGTGTGTCCTGAAAGACTGCCTGGCACTGTAAGGATGAAGGCAACAGGGAGATCCAAGCAACAAAGAGGAGCATGGGAAAGTTGACAAAATCTTTATCTACAGAGGGATTCACTGGCCAAAACAAATTACCTGTTGAACAGCACTATGATCTCTGTGGGTATTGTGGCTATCCTCAGCCCTAAGCATGTATTTAAGGCTAATTGAAGAAATTGAAGTTTAGCATGTGCTTCAGTGCTCTGCTGAATCAGGGCCATAAAAAAGACTGTGTGATATCAGTGACATTCTTCAGCAGCTCCCAAACTGGGGACGTTGTGTCCAGCCAGGAGAACTGAAACTCAGAACACAGAAACTTTCTGTGCTGTGATTTTCAACTCTGATTAAACCATCTCAATATACATTCCCGGGGCCACTGATGTAATAGATTCCTTCCAGAGAAAAAACTGCGCAAAGCAACGCTGCCAGGAAATGGGAGCCCTCACACTTAGTGCCTGTATTTATTGTAAATATCCTGACTGAAGTCTTTTGTGTGACAGTTTGAGAAGCAGCTTGTTGTTGTCACCCTCTTCAACTGCACCATTGTCCAAGTCTGAAAAGAAATTGGGATTTCATCTGTGGTGAAAAAAAATCCATCTTAGAAAAGGAGATGAAATACAGTAAAGACAAAAATAGCCTGAAAATGGGTTTTCAGTGGGAATGTAAGTTTCCTGGAGTGCTTATCAAAATAATCTTCATCAACAAAGAGTTCTTAAATGCTATGGGATTTTCAGCTTTTTTTTTCTGTAATAGTAGATTCAATACATGAATGCTCATTCCCAAATGTGGTGCTCTCCTTGACCGTATGGTCACAACATGACCCCCAGTCCTTTGCTGCAAACAAACTCAGCAGCTTGGCAGCCTTCTATGCAAGAGGGCAGCTCACCTTACCCTTAGTCAGTTCCCAGAAGCAGCAAAATTGAAGGGGAGTTTTGCAGCTGAGGAGGATAAAATCCTTGAGTGTTTGTGCTGGGCACTCCACCACGGCTGTACCACAGGCTCAAGAGCTCTTCTGCTGGAGTCAACAAGCCCCTTGTCTCAGTAGTCCGAATGTGCAAGGCTCCTGCATGCATTAAAGCAGCAAAAATTTAGACACAAGAAGCAGCCAGTTTTTTGGCATACTAATAGTGTTAAATGTCATTATACTCTTAAACATCAAAAAAACCGAGCTTGGACCAGAGTTCTCCCCTGCTGAAACCAGTTAGTGACTGCAGGCTGCGGCATCTGGGCAGGCCAGCACTAACCACAGGTACATCTGCTGGCTGTGCCTGGCTGGGAGTCCTCAGCCACAGAATCAGCATCCACAGCTGCTTTCCAGCTACTGCTGAAACCTGTGGGCTTTGCCATAGCCCTGACCACTCACCAGATCTTCGTTAAGGTGTCAGAGCAAAAGACAAGGGATGTCAGGTAAAATGTGGGGCAAGGATAGGGCTTAGTCACCACGAAATGCTCCAGACTTTGACCCTGGGGGCACATGGGGACACTGCTCCAGGGATGATAACTGCTGTGGTGGCTGTGGACAGCCACACCGCCCTGTGGCTGCTGACAGGCCTCACCTGGTAAAAATTATCACAACACTAACAAAAGAGCACTGCTATTTACCAAAATTGAGAGGGAATGTCTCAGTGAAACCACACAGCTCAGTGGGTGTGCCTTTTTATTTATGATAAATCCCTCAGTGGAAACATCGTCAATCTGCCACCACAGGTACCTTTCTAATTAAAGTGAGAACATCCCACACACATTTCTCAATGTCCAGTGCTCTTTCTTCACTTGCAGTGCTGGTTTTGACCTAGGAGCTCCCTGTGTGATTTGGTTAAGGGCTGCCTTGGAGTGTGCTCCTTCCCCCTCCAGCCACCACAGCAGCAGAGACCAGGGAGGCTGCGACAGGGACTTGCTGAAGCCAAACTGCTGATAGAGTTTTGGGCAGTTCTGTCTTACTGGAATTAATTCCCCTGTTGAGTCAATAAAATCTGGATGTTGAAGTTAGCACAGAGTGTAACACTGAGCCACGTGAGTGAGAACCAAGGTGTGTATCTTTCTTAACTGAGGAAACCATGCCGGTGACTGTCAGAAGACACATTTTCCTTTCCCAAAAAAGTATGGAATCAATCAGCTGCTGATGAAGAAAATGTACCCCTTTGCCACCTTCTTTTCTTTCTATCTGAGAGTCACATCTGCATGTCAAATGATGATGAGCGATAACCCTACCCTTCCTTCTGCAGCCTGCCGGCAACAGAGGAAATCTGGCTCAGCTGTCTAGAGAGACAGAAGTGATGAAGATGTAGAACATCTGAAGACCAGAGACTTCTCTCTGGATTCCTTCCATGGTGTTTTACAGATTCTACCACCATCTTCCCTTGCCTGTGGGAGAAGGTTATGATGTGACAGGGAACGATGCTGTCACACAGCTGGGCTAAGCTGCACCTTCGTGTGCTAGTACCAAAAAGTCCTTTTGTAGGAAGGCAGAAATGAGAGATTGGGAGACCAATTCAAAAGTATTCTGGGATTTTTGTGGTTTTGTGATGTTTCTTCATTCTCCCAGGTGTCTCATTAAAAATGAATTAAAATTAGACAATTAGCTGCTACAGAGAATTTACAATGCTGCTGCATCAAAGCCCTTTGGAGTACTCACTAAATAAGGGCCAAGTAATTGGTACCTGCCTCTACTGCCTGTCATAAAAACAATGGACATGGCCAGGGTCCTGGAGAGATGTGGTCTTTATTGAAGAAAGAAAACGAATGCTTAAAAACGCTAATTATAAACAACATATATAAATTAATATGATTAACAGTAGCTCGACTGGCTTTTTCTTTCTTTTCTCTTTTTTTTTCCTGCTTCCTTCCACACAGTTTTGTTCTGGTTGGCTGTAGAATGGGTTTCCTGGTGAACAATAAGGAAAGGCAGAAATAATATTACTTTCACAAAACTGTGGTTGAAATGCCCTTGTGCTTTTTAAAAGTGGAGGCATGTCAGCTGGAAACCACTGCCTGACTGGCTGCAGGACAGTTGCAGTCTGTCCCCTCTAACTGTGCTGCTTCTCCTTTTAGTTCTTGAGCAGAATTCAGGTCTTGACTACTATCAGGACCAAAATGAAAGGCCAACATTTCCCGTGTCAAACGTACTGTGAGTGCACCAGCAGCCCCTGTGCGTGTGGAGCACACAGCCTGGACGGCTCCCCCTTTGGCGCAGGCATGTTTGATCCCTGCAGGCAGAGCCACCAGCCTGGGCCGAGGGATCCTGCCAACCCTCTGCTGTGAGCCAGGATTTACTGCTTTTCCACATCTTCAGAATGGTATGGCTGCTTCTGCCTCCCCAGCTCTCTGCTCTGCAGGATTTCACCCCAGGAAAAGGAGGAAAGAAACAGAAAAAGCAGCAAGGCAGGGGAGTGGCAGGAGAGAATTTATGATTAACTTGTTTTCACAGGCTCCATTTTTATTTGAGACTATACCAATTCCAGTTTTCATAACAATGCATTTTTCCTTTGACAAGTGCTTATTTCTTTCATATAGTTGTCTAAATAGTTATCACACTGCTAATGTTTTCAGCCAGAAATTATTCCCCAGTGTGCCAGATCCAGACCTTCCAGTAATTTGTGTATGTAAATTTAGATTATTATTATGTTCACATGTAATACTACAGGTAACAAAATGAAAGAGCAGGTACAAATTATCTGCGTAAAAATCTGCATAAAATATTTACATAGGGAAACCTAATTTTTCTTGTTTGTAGAAATGTCTGAACATGTGAAATCCATTAATCAATCTCACTTGCACTCTTACAACTCATATTTATTGTGTGAGTCCTAACACCATCTTCCAATAGTTCATAAAATATGATCACTGCTAGGAGCTGAGCAGAATTCAGAGCTGTATGGTTATTTGGTTACTACTCTGGGTCTAAAATGTCTCTTTTTTCCTCATTTGACAGCCAGCTCAACTATAGTGATCTGGGAGTTAGCAGCTGATGACTGTTCAGCACTGCAAGATGCTTAATGCAATTAGAAAAGTTAATAAAATGTTGGACAGGTGCCTTATACCAGGGGGGAAAAGGTGTTGTTCTTATTTGTTCAGGATTAAACAGTTACGTTGCCTTGTTTCTGTTAAGAAAGCATTTATTCTAAAAATGGGATGAAATAAAGAACAGAATCAATGATTGACTTTTTACCAGTTGAATTTTACAGTAAGTTTCCCTGTTTTCTGCTTCCAGGAAAATACGAGTACAATGCTTTCAGGAAACAACACCTACCTATTTGCCAAGGGGCACAGAAAGAAAAAGTACACTGAAAAGGGCAAAGCCTGAAGAAGATCACCCTGGAATATCTGGAACAAGCTGGAGCCAGCTCTGAGCCATCTACCTTTAATAATGGGTGGAGGACAGGAAATATGAGAGAGGTCAGAGAGGAGTAAGTCCACTGTTCCGCCTCTCTTTGACAGAGTTGATCCTTAGAAATCACACACTTATCAGCTTAACACCTGGAAAGACGGCAGAGAAACTCAGTCACTGAGAGAGAGCTGAAAAGTACCTACCTGTAGAACTGGGGGGAGCAGAAGGCTCCTGCTGAGAGGTCGGCCCATGAAGCATAAGAAAAGCAAGGATCCTGCTAATAAGGTAAGTGTGAGAGTCTGCTTGTACCTTCACTGGAGAGCTCACAAGCTGGAGAACTCCCCCATCTAAGGTGAATGTTCTCCTGCATCTGCCCTTGAGGGAAAACTAAACTAGGGTCAGTTAAACTAGGTAGTTCTCTGAAGTAACTTCTGTGTTGGTTTTAATGGAAGATTGGGAAGTTTAAGTGAGAGCCTGTAATTATGATGGGCTGCTTTTTAAAACAAAAAACTTAACATTTAAAGAAAAGAGCTTGAAAGAGAAATTGCAGAGTCAGTCTGTCGGGTTGCTTGTCCTCTGTTTCCAGTTGTGTTGTTCCAGGTTGTATTGCTTTTGTGCTTCCCTCACCTTTTCTACATCTATATTTAAGAAAAGATTCTACCATGGCTGAAGTGAAACTGGAGGAAAAGATAGTCTTAGTTTCTTTATCCCCATCCTGCCTCCTAAGACACCCACTGCAGAGGCATCTGCTCTCAGGGAATACACACAGCTGCCTTTGGCACTACACCTTCCCCATGCCTTCACCTCTGGGGATCAGAACTGAATCAAGAAAAAAAAGCAGACATGAAAAATAGTGGCTGGAAGACATAGCACCACTTATATCTATGTGATTGTGTTGTATTCTCTGTCTTCTGAGCAGCCATGGGGGTATTAGAGGGTGAACAAAACCCCAAAGAGGTCCAGCTGAAGGCAAACCAAGGATGCTCTATGCCCTGCCCACCTTGTGAAATCATCTGTCTGCTTCAGTCCCTCAGGAATCTGAAGAGCACAGGTGTGAAAACAAGGAGCATTTTACTGTTTCTGCTGAGGCAAAGGCAGAGCTCCACGTGCTGGGACCAGGATTAATGCTGATGTAGCTCCAGTCTCTGGGCAGAGCCACATCTTTTACCCTTTCCATAGGTACAAAATTATTCTCAGTTCACAGGTGTCACCTTGGTACCACTGGTAAATATAAAATGGGAGCGTGACTATTGTTGTGGGCTTGGGCTTAGAAGTTGGTAATTGCTTGAAAGAACTGTAGTCACTTGCCTTCACTTAAATTGATAAGAGCTGGTGGTTAAGACCCTGGACTGGGCAAGAGGAGTGGGCAGGACAAGCTCTCTTTTGGGGATGGGGGAGCTGACTTCCAGCCTGCACTTTGTGTTAACAAGCAGGACTGCCCATCCCCTTTGACACTGCCCGAGCTGACATGAGAGAGGCACAGATGCATCAGCTCTCTGCGGCTCCCCTCTGCAACCCTGGGCTAAAAGAATTCCCTAATCCTGCTTATCTGAAGTATTTACACACCTCATAGTGTCCAGGTGTCAGCAGGAATGGCATGGCTGGGTTTCAGCTTTGAGTCATCGGGTGAAAGCAGTGTGGTCTGGGGCCTGTAGTGACTAGAAATCATTACCTTGTGTTGGCTGCTTGTCCTCTGCAAGATGAATTTGTGGGCTTAATCCATTTTCCCCACATAGATGCATAAAACGCCCACACATCTGGCTTGTATTAGCGTGTCCTCACTGGCAATTTCCCTAAAGACAAACCAAGCTGGGAAGAACTGGAATGTTTTAACCATCTGCAGCTCACCTGGCCCGTTGAGAGCACAGGTACAGCGAGGGAGCTGCGCAGGGCGGGTGCTGGTCCTGCTCAGCCGGCCAAGACACCCTCTGCTGCTGTGCTCCTGTTCAATAACAAGGTCCTTCCCCAGTGTGTGCAGTAACCTTTCAGTCCTACAACCACGGTGTTTCATCCTCCCTGGCTACGGGCAGCCCAGTTAGAAAGCAAGCCCATGCTCCCTAAGGACATGCACTTTAAAGAAATAAGTAAATAAGCCTCATCTTCACCTGTGAGCCGAAAGCTTCCATTGAAATCGCAGGTCTCTGAACGCTGCTTCTCAGGAGCAGGGCCCTGGACATGCGGGGTCTCCCCGCAGCCGGGGGTCCCCAGGGCAGTGCCCGGGCGCGGTGTCGGGGGCGGCCCTGGCTCTGCAGTGCCGGCGGGGGGAGCGCACGGCAGCCGCGCGGGGGGATTCGATCAGCGCGGCTGCCAAAGCCAATTATCGGGGAGAGGACGATATAATTGTATTAGGGAACATCTGTACTTCATTAAAAGCCCTCGCGGGGCGGATTCGCGCCCGGCCACGTTACGCACAGGCGCTTCCAGCCGCTCCTCGCCCCCCGCTCCGCGCACGGCC
>VZTD01002796.1:0-77967 GCA_013397725.1 Rhagologus leucostigma | reverse complement strand
GCTGCTCCCTCCCGCCGGGACGGGGTTTGGGGCAGCGCTCCCCGCTCGTGCCGCGCCAGCGTCCTGCCTTCCCCTCTATCGGGAGTCCCGGGCTGGCGTTGCGGTTCGGCTCCCGACCGTTTGTTTCAGGGTAGGACTTTACCAATATCAATTTTGGAGTTATTTTGTTTCAGTTAAATTTGATTTAAATTGACTCAGCGGTTGTGAGAAGCTGAGAGGAAAATGTCAGTTTGAGGATTGTTTTCTTTACCTTGCGTTTAAAGATCTCTCTCTGTATATTCGCTAATGATTTCTTTTTGTAAAATAATTTTGTTGTGCTTTATTAACTCCTGGAGTTTAACAGTCCTCCAAGACAGACAAGCTTGTTAGAGGCTGAAATAATCAGCTCCGAGGCGCAGACAGTGCCTTTGGTCGTAACAGGTGCAGCGTGCATATTCTTATGAACAATGAAATGGTTTCAGCACTCAGGTTTATTTGTATGCTCTGCATTTCTGTGACTCTGAAAAAATTGTCATGCTGTGTTATGTCAAAGATGTGCTTACGGCGTGAGCGTGTCCACAGTACCCAATTACCAGGACAGGGGAGCAGCTGCACAGACCTCCTCAGTCCGTGGTGCCTTTAACACCCAGGGTATTCCTGGGTGACATCGCATAGCGTTGGGTGTTTTGGTGGCTGTTTGAGGACCCACACTGGACACTGCTCCCTCTGGCACAGCATGAAACACTGGGAGATGACGAGGAAAAACAGAAGTGCAGAGGAGGAACCATTTATGCTTTGATTGTACTCTCTAGGCTTTATGGTCCCTGTCCGTGTGTTGAGTAGGGTGGTGATGGCACATCATATGATGTTACTGAAACCTAAAATACTGGCATTTGTATTCCACGGGAGAAATTTCCTGGGCAGGTATTTTCCAGATAAAAAGATTGTCATTGTTTGAGTAGCTCCCTGGGCTCCTTATTTAAGGCAAACATCCAGAGTGATACCACAGCTGGGAATTGGCTTAATGGGAGTCACTCAGGAATTAGACCTGTAGATCAGAAGGAAGTTAGACTGGAATTTAATTATTGTTCTCAAGCCAATGTAGCTGAAAAGGTGTATTCCAGCAGTCCTTGCCCAGGTTCAGCTCTTGCTGTGGGATACCTGTGCTCTGCGGCGCAGCCGGTGGCACCTCGTGCCTGGAGGTGTGCCTGCCCTCCTGAGCACTGAAGAATGCCCCTTGCTGGTCGTCTGTTTCCCAGGACTCTTTTAATCTCAGTATTTTGTTAGGGGTGGGAGAAGGAGTGGACTGCCTTTGTGGGCTGGGGGAGGATGAGTGGGTAAAGGAGTGAGGATGGGGCGTGCGTTTCTTTGTTACACTCTGGCTCTTCGTGTACTTCAACGAAGGAGTAGTAGAGCAAAGGAAGAGTCAAAGCTCTAGCCAGGGAAAATGCCTGGTAATGAAGTCCTGGGTGATATTAATGGAGGTGCTGAACAAAGCAAAGGCACCAGAGGTGTCTAAGAGGTCTGAGCTTATTGTAAGAGATGCTTGGAGTTATGCCTTGTAGCTTACCCCATCATAGGAGACAGTGCTTCTTCCTCTAGGAAACTGGTGAGAAAGAAAGTCATGGAGGTGTCCTCTGGGGCTTTCAGCCCTCTCCAGAGAGTCTCCCCAGTGGTGGGGTCTGCCAGGTCATGCTGATAAGCTGCATCAGCAGTGAACTTTGTGTTGTTTTGTAGTGTCTACAAACCTTGGGACAGCAAAGTGTCTTGCAAAGGAGGTGGAGAAGTATAACCAGGATTCCTTGTGGTGCCTTAACTTCCCTTGGACTTCTTCCAGCCTCTCCCAGCAATGTAATTCCACCCCTCGTGCTTCTTGGTTTACGGCAGGTGAAGGTAGGGATATGATCTGCCTGCTTTGAGTCAGGGCATTTTTTGTAGTTCTAATTCAGCCAAACAAGGAAGATAAACACCTTGTTAACTCTTTGTAAGGTGTGACTAGTACAGCTCCCTCTGTTTTATTAAGGTAAAAGTGCTGTGTACTGTTAAAATACAACACACTTCTAAAAAAGCCATTACTTAAGAAAATGGATCTTTTATACCATTAAGTCAATTTCATCTAATGATGTTTAATTGAAAATATTTATAGCATTTTTAATCAAATTTGAGAACAGTAATCTTAAAGGATTCTTTAAAAACCCTTAGAAATAGTTAGCAGCCTTGTTTAACTTCTTGGACAATTTACGCTGGTGAGAGAGTGATTTGTCCTTTTCACGTCGCTGGCAAAATGTGATGTTGCTGTGAGTAAGATGGGTAATGTTTATGGGTCTGCTTCAGCAATGGAGCTCTGCATAGTGGCCCTTTGGTTGCCTGAGGCTTTTCTTGCTGTACATGCTTGTTTAACAGGGTTTGGAAAATCATCTCTGGAAGCCAGTTATATTTTTATGCTGCAGATGCTTGTCTGGCCGGGGCTGTGTCCACGCTGCAGCTGTGGTTGTAGCTGGAAGTGCTCTGCTCTGCAGAAGTGTCTGTGACTGCGTGGAGCTCGCTGCATCCTGATGCTGCAGGTCCCCGCTCTTGCTCTGCTGAGCTCACCTGCACAAGAGGAGCCGTGTCCTCGCTCCACAGACCTGATCCATCTGCAGGAAAGGGCTCAGGATGACCTGGGTCAAGGTGGGGTTGATGCAAGAGCAGAGACTCCTGGACACTCTGGCCAGCTGATTTAGCAGACTGGTAGCCCCAAGCCATTAGCTAGCCCAGGAGTTTAGCAGGATATAAATTGAGTTAGATGTTTCAGATAGTGAGGATGAGAGAGCAGCATGTGCTGAAAATGAACAAGGCTTTAAGGGGATCCATTGCCTTTTGCTCAGTATTGTTCCTTTCTGATGCAGAGTTATGAGAAGATGCTTTCTAGGTGCTGCTGATGGCCTATGGAATTCGTGAAAACTGGGTGGCAGTGCCTGTCCTCTGAGGAAGGCCTCTTCTCTCACAGTAGACAGTTAATAAATGAATGCATTCATTTGCAACTATAAATTCCTAGTCAGAAGTTCAAATCTGTGTGGTGAATTTCTTAATAAACTTCATTTATTCTGTTTTCTGATTTCCTTGCTTAAAGGCTGCTCTGCATGTGTAAGAATAGTAGGTCACATGCTCTGGGGTGCTTCTTTCAAATATCACCATGTTGGTTATTTTAGAAAGGTTTTGTCTAAGCAAAGTCACTCTGGATACTTTTCTCACCTGCAGGTTTCCTCAGGGATGCAGAAGCTTAGCAGGTGTATAGTGAAGGCTTTTCCTCTGCTGGCCAAATGTTTGCTCATGTCCTAAATATAACTTCTGGGAATTTGTGTTTGTTTTGGAGCTGGGGAACACTTTTCTCTTTTACTCTCTTTATAGATTCAGAGAATTTAAGCATATGATTAACATTAAACATGTGAATATTCTCTGTGGACTCGTTTTTTGGATCAAAGGCAGAGTGCTCAGTCTGTTGAGAGGATGGAGCCCACAACCACTAAATGCAGGGAGCTGATCTGCTGCTATGCTTGTCTGAAAGAAGTATATGATATGAGTGCTTTGGATTTATGTCTGTCTGTACCCCAAATCCCTCTGCTAACTGCTGTCTAGATGTTCCTTATCTACAAAGTGCTTACAAGCATTAACAAACCTTTGTGATGCTGCTGAGACATGTTGTTATCCCCCTTTTCCATAAGGGGATGCTGAGAGAGTTTGGCCATCTCCTGAGACCCCTGTGGGTTCAAAGCTGGGCATTGAACCTGGGGCTTTGAATTCCCAGCCCGGTAAGGCAGCAGGAAGGGGCAGCAGCACAGCTCTCTGGCAGTACTGGCTTCAACGCTGCCATCTTTCACGCTGTCAGAATGCTTCCCAGATTTCCATCCTGACACAGAGGCTTCTCATATCATCTGCTGGATCAGGCTGCAATGCAAAATACAGCCTGTCTGCAGGAGTGAGCAGTGGCCTGTTAAGGGAAGGAATCTCAGAGCAAATTGTGTGTCCGTGCTGGCTCTCAGCCTTGCTGGATGCTACAGGCAGAGCTGATGCGTCAAGATTCCTCTAATGTGAGCTTAGAGAAAAGGGAAATTTTCCATCTTCTCTAAATACAGTGATTCTTGATTCCTTGCTGATTTAAAAATACTCGGAATGCCTCTACAGAGCAGGGAGCCTGAGTCCATGCATATAAATATAGACACACTAGGTGTGTGTGCCTATGAGCTGGCAAATGAATCAGTTTCCAAATCTGAAGTTGGCGTGGTGTCACTTTTGGCTCCAAGGTGTTTTTTTTTCTTCTTCCTGGTTTTATTGTGTTTTGCTTGCTTAAATTAGAAGAATTTCTTGAAAGAGAATGGGCAATCTTCAAACGTGGAAGAACATGCTTTGCACTGATCTCGCTGTGCTTGTGCAGAGGTGACAGGGCAGCACCTGCCTCCCTCCCTTGCCCCTGGTCCGTAAGACCCTCCTGGACCACTGCAAGATGCCAGGACACTGGGAAACTGTGGTGGCCAGGCAGGCTTATGCTGGGTCCAATAAACTGTGACAAAGGCAAGCTTCTGTGGTTTTTGAATTTTTCCTTTAAGAAATGCAATTCATCAAAATCCAGAGTTTTGTGATATAAGGCTGGTGACAAATTTGCACCGATTCTCAAGTTCTCCAGAAGACAGCCATCTGCTGTACCTGCACACACAAACGTGAGGGACAGACAAGCCCTAATTGGGAATTTACTACCTTTATGTGCTGGGTGAATGAACCATCCTGAGCTTTTGCACGTATATAATGGCATCTTTCCTTTTATCCTCTGTAGGGAACCTGTGTTCTTCTGAACTAATGTTCCCTTCCATAAATGACCCAATCAGCCTTCATCACTGCTCGTTAGATCAGAAACTTATTAGTTAATAGCAGTACTGTTCTTCCTTTTAGTGCCTACTACAGCTAAGCTCATGGCATTTACAGACAGACTTGTTAGTCATTAATATTCTTTGTATTCTTCATCTTTGGCTTCAGAAGAGAAGGCCTTTCATCTTTTGCCTTGCTTTGTTTTTTAGAAGAAGCCAAGTTTGACTGGAGGAAAAAAGAAACCAAAAAAACATTTCTCCACTGCTTTCTTACAAGCTTCCAAGCAGTCTCCCCTGCTGACTTTGTACTTTCGCAGTAGACAAATACTGACTTTGTTTTCACAGAATATAGCTGATTTTTTTTTTCTAGTTTACCTTTTTGGTTATGCCTCAGTAGCTTGACAGGACATGATTAATTAGTCAATGACTGCATCTTTAGCTGAAATTCTCATTCGTTACTCAATTTTTCCATCAGGTTTCCTGTACCTGAAATCAAGTTGGTGTAGAGAGAACGTAAGCATGTGCCTAAATTTAGCAAAACTGTGAAGGGTTTCCCTGGTTTGGAGACTAAATCGATCTGTGGATTCTTGTTCTTTTCTTTAAAAGAAACCCAAATGCTGATACCCAGGAATGTGTTTTAAGTCTGTGTACTGAGGGTGACATGTGCGTGGGCAGGATGATAGCAAACCGTGTTTCTCAGATAGGGAAGGCTTTGTTAACATCACTAAATTCTCACTACTTGTAAGTGGTCAAATCCTTTGCTAATCTGCAGTGCTAACTAAAAGGAAAATACAGGGAACAGCATTTGTTGTCTGTGATCACATGAAATTTCACACCTCATTTCTGAAGAGCAGGATCAAAAGATAAAAAACTTGGTGCCTGGGTTATGTGTTTTGTTCTTGAGGTTCGTTAAATGCTTTTTTTGAGTGTGCCAGTAGTTCATATCCATTCTGCTCAGGTTTCCTCACTCCCAGCTCCGATGCAGTGCACATCACAGTGTGATCATTAAGTGTGATTACTGCATTTTTGACCTATTTAAAAGTGTCTGGCTGTGAAATTCCAAAGATTCTAATTTAAGCTATAAAACAGATTATTAATGTGCCACCGCTTACACATTTCATGGCTCATTTCCTGATTACAGCAATTTTGAACATGTACGTGTAGGCTGTTCCAAGGCACGTGTATAAATATCCTACACTGTGTTCAGCCTGGTCACCTGGCTCGGGGATCACGTTCCACGTACCTTCCACAGCTTAAAAACAAATAGAAGAGAAAGCCACAAGTGCAGGAAGTTGGGAATGTTCCACATCGGTGCTGTCAAAAGGCCTGGTGCTTTCTGCAGGGCTGGAGCTCAGGACAGGGTGCAGGAATGAGGATCATGCAGGGGTATGGAAGCTGGGCAAGGAATGTCTTCAGACAGTCCCTTGCTGTGCCCCGTGGACTGGAGAAGGTGCATCAGGGCATCTGAAAGCATCAGGGCTTGATGGCTGTCCCTGGATTGCTGCCAGGAGACTTCAGCTGTACTGAAACTGGAACACAGACAAGATGCTGTGTGTAGTCAGTGGATCTGCAGAGAGAAAAGATGACTGTTGAGATCTTCAGTCTTTTCCATCACTTCATTCAAATCTGTCAACTTGTTCATGGAACTGAAACTCTGCAGAGCTTCTTTATCCGGGTGCGCAGAAAGGAGTTTGGGGTTACGGTTACGTGGGTCACTTAAGATTCAGCCATTAGGATGACCCAGCATGGGATAATTCACCAGGGTTACAGGTGCAACTGCAAACAGTGGGTCCAGTAGAGAAATTCAGGTAGAAAGATCAAGAGCAGGTGAAAGTGTTGTAGACAATATCCTGTGGGGCACTTCTGTGCACTTGCATTGAGTGTCCTCCTGGTGAGGGCGTAAAGAAAAGCTTGTCTTGCTGTGTTTCATAGAGGATTAGTTACGTGCTGAAAACTGCACCTGGAGATTTCTTCCCGAGCTGGGAGCATGTGTAAAGCTAAGAGTGTGACTGGCTGAGTTTGGTGCTTTGTTCCAGAGGGGCTGACCCTGGTCCTACATGAGCTGCCAGTTACGGATATCTGCCTCTGTGTGAGACTAGCAGTGATTTTACACAAGTTTGGGATGCAGGATGAAAGCAAGGTCTGGAGCAGGTGTGATGCCCTTCTGCATCAGGGGTGGGATTTGTGCTTCTGCTCCTGGCATGTGCACACACTAAACAGCATTGCAGTGAGTATTGCTTCAGAACTTTATTAAGGCAGAGCTGCTGCCATTCTTTACTCAGTTGCTGGAACTGATTTGGATCCTTTGGATCCCTCTGTCTGTCTCCCAACTGGGAGGTTGGAAGCGAGGCTGGCTGAGCCCTGGTGGAAGGTATCATTGCATAGTGTACACAGCTGGGAGAGCATCAGCTTGTCGTTTGCAGTTGTCTTATTTCTTAATGTAGTGTAGTAAATTATAAATGTACACAAACACCTACGGAGTGTTTCATTCATGAGCTGCCAGAGTGCAGTGTGCTGTTTGAAAGTGCTGGTTTGGGGGTTGTTTTTGTTTTGTGGGATAATTTCATTATCTAATACCAGGCATTTCCTAAAAGTAAATCGATCACATGAGGACCATGTGGCCATTAGTGATTCTGCTAATAAAATTTTGGGGTTTTTTTCATTCCATAAAAGACCTTTTGCAACACAGCCTTTTTATGCTTTATGGCAGTTATTAGCTGTTATTATGTCATTTTAGGAAGGTCGTTATTTGCTAATGAGTGTGTTGTGGGGCTTGGAAGCAGGTGCCACAACATCCTGTAGGCCAACAGAAGTATTTGAAAGTATAGATTGTTAGGAGAATGTGGAGGAGGGTTGTATACATATGGGATGGTTACGAGGAGTCCCCCTCGTGGCAATACTCACATGCCTCTCTCCTGGGCTGTAGCAGTGCTAACAGCGATCCCATTTGTGTATTAAAGCAAGGATCTTCTGAAGTGGAACCACAAATGACAGCAGAATTATGATTAAAGGGCGGTCAGTACTGATGGCAAGCTCCGCATAACATACAAGCCTGGCTGCGGTTAGGAGAATGTGCCCATCTAATAAGCAGCTTAACTTGGTGTATTACTGTGAAATAGAAAGAACCATGGAATATGTGATGTGAATAGTAGGCTGGATTTCCCTGTCACTTCGTATTTATGTTCCTGGAGCTGCCCTGGTTTCGCCAGGGTTACTTCTGAATCGCACCCGAGGGAATGAGAGGTGGATTTCCACTTCTTAACACCTTTCTTTTTAATCTGGAAACTGTATTATAATTTCTTTGGTTTAGCCCTAGATTTGAATTTTTCCTATCAGATGAAATGTGTGCTAAATTTCTTAGCAGTAAGCCTAATTGGTCCAAATGTTGTATTTTTCCAGATCAGCTGCTAGCTGATACAACTTCATCCAACTCTATTGAAGAAAATGGGCGTTATTCCTTTCTCACTAATTGGAGTTGAATTGGGCCATTAAAGGCCAATTCCAGGAGAGATATTAGCAAATACTAAGGCTTGATCCACAGCACTTTGCAGTCAATAAATCAGCAATTGCTTTCTACACAATAGCAGGTCTTTGAGCGTCTTTGAGATTGAGAGCCCTCGTCTTGAGTATTGCTTAAGTTTCCAGAAATCAGTTAAACTGAGATAAAGCCAGTGAGTTCTTCAAATCTGTTAAAATTTATGTTCCTCACTGAGAATAGACTGTGCTCTGCTGTGCGTTGGGGAAAGTGGAAACTTTTTCCCTTGGTCTGTAAGTAGCCTGCTGAAATATTTGTGATCTAAGGGCGTTCAACCAGCCGCTGAAGCGGTATTTCCAAATTGCCTCAAATAACTTCCTGATCGTTTCTGTTACAGGTATCCAGGTTTTACTTTTTGTAGGCTTTTACATGTGTGAAATTTCCTTTTAAGATTGTTGTGTCTCCCTCTCCTCCCGTCAGGATTCTTCTACAAGCCACGTCCAAATACCTCAGTGGTGTGTTGTGGAAAGAAAAGCCTGTTGCACCAGGCTGTGGTTTTGGGTGTTTCAGCAAAGACCACAAGAACCCGGAGGTTCTGTCCTGCACACCTCCCATCTTGATGTTTTTGACAAGTCCCATTTAAAAGCTCTTGTGGCAAGTGATTTTTACGAGCACGTGTGGAGAGGAATGTGTAAAGTGCTTGAGATGGTAGGGGCTGGAAGAAGCATGACAACTGCTTTGTGTAAGATGATCTGTGTTCGGAGGAGCAAATGGTGCATTGAGATGACAAATGGAGCGGCAGAGGTGCAGCTGGGCTGTTCCACAGCGGCGGTACCGCCGGGCAGCTCCATGGAAGGAGTTTGTAGTCAATATAAACAATTTCCTGTTAGCTTTGAGCATTCTGATGAATTAATGATGTAATTCTCATTGATTTAATTAAATCAGATTCCAGGGTCTTGATTTGCAGAGTTTTCTGGTAGTAGTATTATAACTAGGTGGACAAATAAATGGCCTTTATTTTCTTCCTTGCTGGGTGGGGTGTCTGGTGATAATTACCGCACTTATCAAAGCGTCCTTCCATGTTGGAGACAGGCTGGTTTCCGCTTGTGATAGACAGAAACAGGGACAGTGAGATTATGGGACTTGTCCCGCGGCTGCTGTGTGGCGTGTCAAAGCACAAGAGTTAAGTGCTGGCACCCTAAAAGCCAGGCTGGTCCCCCGAGTCGTGCACTGCTCATCCTTTGGGCCGCACTGTGCCTTTGCCCTTCCTCGGGAGGGCAGGCAAATGCCACACGGACCTGGCACTGCTCCCTGCCCCAGGGCCTTACCGCTGTCACCAATTAAAGCTCAAGTGCAAAGACTTGAGGTTTCGGTACCATCCCAGCTTGGCTTTTCACCTGCTGAGACGACGTGCTAATGTCACATTGCTCTGATTAGTTTTGGTTTCTCTCACACGAGTTTGAATGCGTGTTGGCTTTTGTCAGGAGATCAGGAAGGAATTAAAGCTGCGTTCTCCTTAATTGTCCCTCAACTGTTAAATCATTACAAAATTGCTCCACCCCAACTAGTAAAATAACAATTAAAAAGACTTAATTAGAGTCAATATCTGAATTTTATTTATATCTATCTTTTTGTTTCTACTAATTACTGTGCTGAGTAACAAGTTTAATAAGACCAGCTTGTAAGATGAATGACAATAAAATCATGGGAAGAAGAGAATGTTTGGTTTTTTTCCTGTAGCAGGACTGGAGGAATTTGTACTCATGGGTTAGGTTTGCAAAGCCTCTGACCCTTCCCTATTGGTATTTTTTTCCTAAAAACAAAGATGCTGTCAGCACAAGTCACCATGTCTCCGAGAGGGTCGTGTACCTTTCATAAAGAATAATAAAGGCCTGTATAAATACTCTCTGTATTCTGCTCCTGGATTGTATTAGTGAAATATGTCAGTGTTTGTGGTGTCTGCAGCCCCGTGTTTCATGGCACCACTTGAAAAATGTAAGACATTCAGGTGAATTATTTGGAAGACAGTGACAAACTCATTTGGCGAAGCTGCGTCCTGAAGAGAGCATTTCCAGGCACCCAGCAGAGACAAACCTGTGTGACCAGTGCTGGGGGAGCTTCAGCCCATGTGCTGCTGCAGGTATGGCTGTGGGGCTTTGCAGCTTGCTGGGTTTTCCCAGTGTGACCTGTGGGACCAAGTGCTTACAGGCACCAAGCAGATGGCTATGAAAATCTTTTCTGCATGGCTTCCAGAAACTTGAAAGCAGGGTAGTTGTTTTGGGGTTTTTTTGACAGCTTATGTCCTGTTGGGTCTCTACCATACCTTGGCATTTCTTAGCCGTGTCTTTACTGAGCTTTTTGGATAATCTGCGTGTTGCCAAGACGTGCTGCAGAGCTCAGCAGACACAGCAGAATCCAAAGTTGTGGTCAACCTCTTAAGCAACTTCCACCTGATGGTGCTGGCTGGAGCAGATTGAAGCCCTGTACATCTGGTGCCTCCTACACCTGGGTGCAGATGTTTGCATTGGTGACCAGAGTTGGTTTTTTGAGCCAGAGGAACAAGGGTGCTCAGGGACAAGCTGAGTTTGGATTTGGGTTGCAAGAGTGTGCCATGGGCAGTTGAGGAGGAGGTTACCCCAGCCACCCTTCCTGCTGAGGGTGTGCTCTGCCTTCCCCATCCAGTACCACGGGGACAACTGACAGTAAAGAGCAAGCAAGAAGAAGCTTTTGCCTGCATCTTTTTGTGATTTTATTTAGTCCCCGAGCCTTCACTGTATTATCTCCTTAAATCTCTGTGCCTGACACTTCTGCTTTAGCACAGTTGAATGTATTACTGTCCTGGGTTGTAAAAGAAAAGCGTGTGCTTGCAAGCTTCCCTAGGCTTCCTGGGAGGGTTTGGAGTAAATCTCCCAACGTGCAGCTGCCCCCTTCAATTCTCCCTTTTCATGTAGCTCTTTTTTTAGCAGTGAACTATTGCAATGATAAGTTGCTATATGCAAATTTGAGATTAAACCTTTTGTCTTTCCAGCATTTTCTGTTTGAATTGCTCAAAAAACGGTTGCAGGTTCCCAGCTTTGGGCTCTGGCTGTGCAAATGGCCCAGCTGAGGGCTGGGAGTGTTGGTGCGTTCGAAGCTCAGTGTTCCTGGGACAGTGAGTGATGGGATTGATAAAACCCGTGGGTGGGGGATTTGTACTGCAGGCAGCAGCAGCACAAAGTGGGGGCTCTTTTGGTTGATGAATATTGAACTCCTCCTGTCTAACAGCACGTTGTGTCCTTCTCTGCAAATGAGCATCCTTGCGAGAGGCTGAGCTGCGGGCAGGGGGTGCTGCTTGGAATTTCATTAATTCCTGTCTGGGTGACGAGTGTGCTCCAAACGGGGCTCTGCTGGTCACACAACAGCTGGTGCCATGCAAGATGACTTTTTCTTTTTTCAGTTGTTCAGTTCTAATTATTTTCCTCTCATAAGTCTTTACTCAGGGCTGGGTGCTTTTCTCTGGATGCTTTTCTCTAGCATTTTGTACATGACAATGTCCTCAAAGAATTGATGTAATGAATTTGTGCACTCGGCAGCCCCTAAATTCATCTCTATTTGTGGCAGGAGTTCCAAAGGGCAAATGCATCTCAGAAGCATTGTGACTGTTGCATGAAATGGTAATTGTAATGCATGGAAGATCAGCTGCCGATTTATTTTTATTAGTGCAGATGAAAATTACTATGATGTTTCAAGTAGGGCGTAAAATAATGTCTTTAATCTCATTCCAGGAGGAATATTAACTTCACATTTTGTATTTCTTTTCTTTCCCAAACCACTGAAAAATGCTTAGTATGTGACTTGAGTGTCTGTTCTATCATGTTTATGTAGTAAGGTTTCTCTTTTTTTTTCATGCTCATAATAGGAAAAGTGTATTTTGATTTCTGTTGTGTTTTATGTAGTATTGAAGTTCCAGTTCCTTTGATCAGAAAAGTCTCAGTTTTTAAGCAGAAATGTGCATTTAACCCCATAGGCAAAATTAGGAGTTAGGAAATGCTTTTCCAAACAGAACACTGCAGGTGAACTTCAATTTAAAATCCACCCGGAGTCAAACATTTGCTATCAGCAGGAATATCTGGGCAGCCAGAGCTTATGGAAGGGGCAGTTTCTACTCTTGGTTTCCTACAGGTGAAAACCAGTTTGGTCCTGGAGACTTCATAGATACACAAGTAGTTTCTTGGAAGGCTGACTGTAAACTGAGGTTCTGAGCAATGTCTGGGTGCTTGAGTCTCCACTTCTGGAGTTTCCCCAGCTATCTTGGCACAAGCTGCAAGGAGGATAAGCCCTTTCTAGGCTTCAGCTGTATCCTGTCTGTGACGGGTTAATCTGCTGCCCACGTCCATGCCTCGCAGTGGTTGGCAGCATGAGACCAGCCCTGGAAATGGAAAGCAGTGCTCCTTCCTGCTGCCATTTCAGGGGTGGCACATGGGAGGTCAGGGGCACAATGTGTCCCAGCAGCTCGAGCACCCCTGCCTGCTGTGCTGCTGCTGTACAGCCCAGGTCATTCTGTTAGTGTTAACTGATGGCGCTGGCCGTGCCAAACATCGCTGAAGAAAGAGTGATGATTCTGCTGGCATGACTCAGCACTCCTGCTCTGAACTACCAAAACCAGAGGAGGGTAAGTAAAGTTGTGAATATCTAAGGGTTTTCATCCCTAGATAAGTTAGCAAAAACGTGGTTATGGGCAAGCCAGGACTTCATACCTGCATGTGAGAAGGTGAATGTGCGTTTCTTTGACATTGTCCTGAGTGCTGTTGTAAGAGCATTAGGTAGCAGTGGTGTTTCAGGGGGGTTAATTGCTAGTCTAAATAGCATTGTGGGAAAAATTGTAAAAGGCCTTGAAGAGAATATTAAAGGATTCAAGTATTGCTTAAAGTATTAACAGAAGATGCACATGTAGGTGTGCATGCATGTGTGTAATTGACAAAGCAAAGCCTTTGAATAGGAAATCATTGGTACAGAAATACAGTTAAGGTTTTAGAATGGAGTTAGTTCAAACAGCCGTGGGGAGAAGTCAGGGTAAAAGCAGTAAAAGGATGTATGGCAAGGCATTCACTTCTTTATCGATATATTGATTATACTGAAGGTGGAGTGTGTGCAGAGATGGGTCTTCTGGTAGGAAAGGAAAATGTATTTTGGGAAATGGGAAAAATCACTGAAAATGCCGTAAGATATTCTTATTATTTCTTTCCAAAAATTTGGAGAGGATCCTTGAGAGTTTTGCTGTGTGTCCCAGGAAGTTGAAGACTGTCCTCTGTCTGTGAAAAGCTTTGCACAGGTGAAGAAATCGGTGTGGTCTAAGACTCCACAGGTATAAGAGAAAGAAAGTCATGATATGAAAATATTTATAATGACAAGAAATTGTACACTGCTGAAGTCACACTTCTGCTGTGAATAATTTTCCATAATGAGAGTCAAGAGCTGGGCATCCTGGTGAGTTGACTTTGACTGTTTGCAGTGAGAGTGCTCAGAGATGTTCCTGAGGAGGCAAGGTTGGTGCTTATTATTCCACAGAACAACTCAAATAGGCTTTCTCTATCAGTAGCACATAGTCTGCTAAGGGCTATGATCAGCAGGCCTGGGGAGTGAACACCTGCAGAGCGTGGTCGAGATGTTGTCTGTCCCAAATGCCTTACCTGCCATGGAGCCCTCTGTGTGCAGCGCTGGTGAGCGTCCCCTCATCTGGGCTGAGCGCCCTGTGGGTGTAAAGCTTTTTGTAGGCAAACTTTTGGGAGGAATTTGGAGGAAGTGGCTTTGGGAGTGTTACAGGTTGAGCTGGGCAGAGCCCTTATAACCCATACTGCTCTTGTGACTGGTCTGTCTGCTGTTGACCTTGCTAGTGACGTCCCTGCCCTCTCTCAGCAAGTTTAGGGTGTCTGGGGGACTGTGATGGAAAGCCGCCACATCTGTGTACTCCGGAGTGAAGTGGGAGCAGGTATCCATTTGTGGTCTCCACCACTTCTGTTTGCTCAAGCCATGCTCTTGCCTGTGGATGCTGAAGGCTCGGTCGCTGAGAGATTTTCCAGCTTTCTGCCAACATCAAATCAGTGTCTGATTTAGATTGTTTGGTGACTGGCCATTGCCAAACAGAATCCTTATGCTGTGTTTGTTCTCCTTTCTGCAAGGGGCCCCGCAGAGGATTACAAACACTACCTTTTTGGTCTTAAAACAAAAAGGGGAAGTTGTGGATGCTGAAGGCTCCGTCGCCGAGAGATTTTCCAGCTTTCTGCCAGCGTCCCTGTGAAAGTCCTTGCTTTCACATGGATGCTGGCCGAAAACAATTAGAGGTTTTTGTAAACCAATCCCTTTATCTTGCAGGTGCAAGATGTTATGCAATATTGTTGTGATACTGACTGGAGAAATATTTTGAAATGGGTGTTGTAGGGTTTAGCCAATCATTCTGGGAAGTGGATGGTCAAGGGCCAATAACCTTATGCCATTCAAGCAAACTAAGATATATAAACGAGTCTATAAATTAATAAATAATTCCATTTCTTCCTGGATCGAGTCTGTCATTTTCTCGCCGTCCCCGGTACAACAGTGACACTTGCCCACTTGTTGTTGGTGCTTGAGTGCACTGTGGATTTCTGCACAGCACTAAGGATGCCGAGCCTGTCCTGTCCATACCCTGCAGTGGACACACTGCACAAATGCTGTTAACTCCATCCGAACCAGCTCACACTGTGGTTCATTGTTCACATGAAAGTACGCAGTGGCCCCGAGGTACTGAGACAGTGTGAGAGATGTGATGTCTGTGCAGTGCAGGGTATGGAGTCAGTTCATTGCTTTTTACTGCAGAGCATAAACCTGCCCCGAGAGCCTTCTGGTCACAGGAGGCAGCTCATCCCTCTGTCTCCTGAGCTTTTGTATAACCAGTAGGCTGAGCTACTGTGGAGTTTTTTACTACTAAGTGCTAAATTTTTGAATGTACCAGCTCCTGTAGGAGGTATTGGTATTTTTAAGGATTGCTTGGTTTCCGCTTGCAAATACACTGCTGGTATTCCTGGATGAAGATATTCTTGGAATACTTTAGTGTGAACCCTCCAGTGGGCAATCTTTTATTCCAGAATAATGGGCCTTTGTCCAATTTAACATAATGTACTTTGGAAGTGGAAGCCTGTGGTTTGTTGTGCAGGAAATGCACTCATTTACCAAATCTCATTAATTAACTGGCACCTATTTAAGGGAAGGCTCTTCTTTCATGCAGTGTTTAAAACCTCATCTATCATAAAAAGTAGCTCTTTAGTTTTTTAGGATTCATCTTTGATTTTCTAAATGATTCCTCCTGCATATTAAAAGTAATTTTTCTGCTGCTGCTTGTTATGAAAAAGGGACCTCAGCTATGAGAATTACAGTTTAAGCTGCTCAGAGTTGTGTGGCAGCTCCGTGCTTGCTGCCAGAAGCTGCGAACTGTGCTCAGGACACTGCGTCTCTGCCGTTCGACATAATATTCTACGTGATGAAAAACTAAAGTAGCTATTTTTTCTTCTGTGTGTAGCCCCCACCACTTCTGAAAGGTACAAGATTAATCTTCTGGCTGCCAATCTACAGAGCTTTGCCCACAGCAGAGACATCCAGCAGTGCCTGCACTGCACCAACTGTGTCAGACAAACCTCGTCGCCTCTCCTCAGCGGGCTCTGTAGAAATAACAGTGCAGACATTTCACTTCAGCCACCTCGTCTTTGCTCCTTCCCTTGCTTCACTTTGTCATTTCCAGGTCACTTCCCTTGCCTTTGTCAGCATGTTTAGCATTGCTCGGTGTGGGCGCTGCCCTCAGGAACACCGTCATGCATACTAAATCCACGTCTGGGGCCACGGCAAGGAGTGGCCCCTCCACTCGGGAGTTAGATACAGCCCTAGGGAAGAATAGGCAAGCTGCTGACCTTCTGGACATCCGCTCTGTGCAGCCACACAGGCACCTTCTCCTGTCCTCCCAGAGTCAGGGTGCCAGGGTGGCCCTTGTGCGGGTGGGCGCATTGCTTCTGCCACCCCTGGCTGCTCTGACTTGTCTTCAGTGGTGCCTGAGCCAATCTATTTCAGTAATGCAATTATTCACACTGAGCTTAATCAATGAGCCACAGAGCAATCTACTGGTGGCTCCAATCAGTGAAATTACTCAGAAGGATCAAAATGAGCTTCTCTTTCTGAAAATGAAGCTGTCGTTCACACAGAAATGAGTTCAAGGGAATCCTCGTCTTTAGGCAGGGCATGCTGTGACTCAGAGTACCTGTTCACGTAAGTCCTTGTCTTGCTGTAATGTAGGAGTAGCGGTCTGTGTATGTTTGGGTGGATGTGGATCCCAAAGCAGAAAGGCCAGGGTGATAACCTTGCTGAGAGAATATGAATAAAGGGCTTCGGAGAATCGTGCAGTTTGCTGTCTCCCTGCCGGCAGCACCAGTGCAGTGGATTAAAAATTGTTTCAGTGGGGCCCAGCTGAGTGTCTCGAGGACAATGTGGCACAGTCCAGACTGATATCACCGCCCGAGGTGGAAGTTTGTGCAGCTGTCCAGCTGTGAGCTGCTGTGTCTGGTACCTGCTGGCATGAGCCTGCTGTCCCTGTGCGCGTGTCCCACACACCTTCAGCACCAACCACTGAACACGCAGCGTGTGGGCAGCTCCTCCTGCCTCTCTCACATGTGCTCATCCTTCCAAATTACAAGGACACATGGAAGATTTCAGGGAGAGGGGAGGGATTTGGTGTGAAAGCTGGCACTCCTCTGTGCTTGGCAGGACTTCATCCAGGCTCACAGCTGTATGAGGGGAGGCCAAATGTGCACCCCTGTCTGAGCGTGCCTCGGCACAGCTGTGGGGAGGAATCCCGCAGATTGTCAGCTCCGTGCAGTGATTTTTGTGTGCACATCTCTGCCTGCACTGGTTACATGTTGCTCTGCAAACCTGCCTGTGTCTGCTGACTAGACCCAAAATCCCACAGTGTTGTCTCCTCCCCCACATGTGTTGGATGCCACTTGCTCACTGAGAGCGTGGCTTGAAGGTTTTACCCTGCCCGTGAACTGATGCCAAAAGGGAATCTCTTTCCTCTTTTGGAGCTGTGAATCTCCTCCCTCTCCCTTGCCTCAGGTTTGCAGGCTGTGGGACTGACAGGAGTGGGCTCCCTGGGCTCATTCTGTGGCCAGCGTTCGGTTTTGATAAGGGGCAGGGCAGTCCTTGGAGGGGTTTTTACCTCTCAGTGTGTTCATTTTCTGCTAGATCAGCAGATTGAACAGCCTCATCCCACTTTCTGCCAGTTGCCGTCTCTGTTGCAAGGAAAGCAACAGGCAGCAGTGGGAGAGCAGGATCTCTCCTTCACTCTCTGCATGGTTACACCACATTATGTTTAACATCCAACTGCTGTCTTGCCTACTTTTTACCTTGGATGTGCCTGCAAGTGGAAACAGCTGAGCTATTATATGATTATTTTTGAGTTCTGAGTTTCAAAATGTGGCCACAAAGAGCTGTTTGGCTCTATAAAGCTAAAATGTTGGGTGCATGTAGTGATTATTTATTGTCAGACTCTTAATCTGACTGGGGTAAGTGAGAAGCTGATGGTGGGATCCAAATACTTCCATGCTTTCAGAGGCCTCAGTTCCCAAGTTGGAGATTGGGTCCAAATGTTCGTGGTGATCCTTCCCAAAATGCCTAATCCCAAAGGGCATAGTACTCCCTGCCCGTCTTTGGGCCTTGAGCTCAACTTCTTGAGTTCAGTTCCTGTCCCTGGTCATCCCATTCTGTGCTGCAGAGAGGTAAGGGGAAGACAAATCTGAAGGTAATTTGAATTGCCAGAGACATTTGTATTTTGTGTGTTTGAAATCTAGCTGGGGAGGAGGGTTTGCTCTACACTACATTACTGTTATTTTAAGGTATTGGTTTGGGTGCTTTGGACAGTTTCGTGCTTTATTTGTAATCATCTCAATAGATGTTTATGTGATACAGAAAACCTAGTCTAGGATTCCTGCTGCTCAGTAAAAATAAAGGGGTAATTGGAAAACGTCCAGCTGGGTCTAGTTTTTCAACTTAAGTCAGATCCCTGATTAAGGAGCCCAAAATGTGGATGAGAAAGCCAAAGTGCACAAGTAACCAATGTCTCCAAGACACCAGACTGTCTCTTGAGCACGTCTCTGGCATTGCCATTTCTCTTGATTTATAGGAGTAAGCGTGGTTAACATTGTGATATTTGTTGGCAAAATTGTAACTTCTCGTGGCAGCCTCTGCAGGCTTTAGGCATCAGTTCAGCAAAACACGGAACCATCTGAGCAACTCCATCTCTGCTGGATGGGACGTTTATATGTTTACTAAATTTTGAGCACATGAATAGCTTTGTTGGCTGCTGCATTTTGAAGCACACATTTAAATGATTTACTGACCTGGGGCCTACATGCATATGTGAATATTAAAAATGAAAATTAAAGCATTCAGTCCAGATTGTGAATCTGAAATACATCTTTTCAAGGCAGTCTTGAGGATTTAAACAAACATTTTCCATTAAGTTTAAAGAAAGATACATGCCTTAACTCCTGTAGACTGCTTTGAAAAGCATCAGTTGAGTGTTCCAGTGTGAAGCCCTAAATGCTGGATGTCTTTGCATTGCAGGTACGTTCTCAGCTCTGAGGGTCTTGTAACATCTCCTGGTCACTGTTTTGCATTAGGATTCTCACTGTCCTTGTCACACTGTGTTGCCAGCCCGTGCAATTTTATCTTTAGCTTCATGGTACTTAGTTAGTTTTATCTTAAAATAGCAATTCCTCATCCTGAATCAGTACAGTTTCAGTTTCTAGTCTTATTTCTACTTAGCATGTGTCGCAGGGGGAGATGAACATTTACAGCCTTTAAATTCCTGAAGGAAACACTTGAAACCCTTGACAGCATTAACCATAAGCACTCAGAATCCTGAAGGGAATAGGAATTTGATAGACTTGTGCATGTGTTTTTAAATCTCAAGGCTTTAACATCAGTCTCCTGACCTGTTGCATTGCTGCGGGAGCATTTGGTGCCAACCTGGCACACGCAGCCTCAGAACCTCCCACATGGGTATCAACCAGACACGTGCACTGGGAGTCTGGGTCTGTCCTGCTGTTTTTAGCATGAACCTCAGCTGGATGACTCTCCTACCTGTCTTTCTGGAAAGCACTTACAGTTGTCCCAGCTTCTCACATTTCTCGATGCTCTGCCTTCTTTTTAGTGGTGCTCCAGGGATCCCAGATTGAGGCAGCAAGTGTAATTTCTGTGTGCTATTTGTAGAACCGCTTTGGTTTTTTGGAGGTAAAACTGTTTTCCTTCAACTCTGCCTTTTGTTCATAGGCACTGTGCTTGAGGCAGAGCACTGCATTAAAGATTTTTGTAAAGCAGGGGCTGGTCTCTGAAGCAGGAGGATAAAGCTGTGCTTCAGAATGCTAATGGAGAGCTGGAGCAGTTTGAGACGTGCATAATGCAGCACCGGTTGGCACGACTTGGTGTCTCATCAGGAGAGGGAAACTTGCACCATGTTGATCTTTGCCACCCTGTAACTTCGAGGATCATTCACAGTTTGGTGTAGGTGAGGGAACAGAAACACGCTGCAGGCAGGCCCTGCCAGGAGCCCTGAGAGTGCACAGGCTGGGAGGAGTGAAGGGGGTTTGGCTCTGGAGCTGGGGTGGCAGCAGCCACTGCGCTGAGCTCCAGTTGTTGGGAGGAAACCACAACCATGTGATTTTGTTCTCTCTCTGCCCGATCCTCCCTTTTCCAGCTGGCATGAGCAGGATGTGGAGGTGAAGCTCAGCTTACGTTTCCTTCACTGAAGTCTCTCTGATAACTTCTGCAGTGGCTGAAATGTATGGAGAGTGGCCTTTCTTCTGTCCCTGGTTCCCCAGTGCTGTCTTGGTAGGGAATCCAGGGTGTCTGTCAAGGTGTATTGAGACACTTGTGAAAATTTACAAGTGCCCCCAAAAGCACTGGTGTTGGGGGCTTCACTGAGTACCTGGCAGCTGCTGCAGTGCCGCTGGAAACCTGCCTTGTGGGAGAGCACGAGTGTTCCTGCAGAGCTGGGAGCAGGGACTGTCCCAGCCCCATTCCCAGCAGCTTGTGTGGAGCCAAGCAACCTCTGTCTGACAGCACTAACCAGATATCCTACAGCATATGGAGCTTCCCCTGGGCTCCACAGCTGTGCACAGCAACCCGCAGTACTCCTTCAGAACAGTGCTGTTTACTGTTCATGGCAGGTGCAGCTCCTGTTCCCCACTTTGCAGGCAAAGCTCCTTCCTGTCAGGAGGCACCCAAAGCTCCCAGGGACTTGCCAGCCTTCAGCCATGCATTAATGTATTGCTGAGCTGTTTCTTTGGGTGTAAAGGCACGACAGGAAATGGGGCTTGTATTCATGGAAATGTAATTATGTATGTTGTGTAAACTAACTAGTAAAAGTAATTCTGGAACTCATAACAGGACAAGATTTGAATACCTATTAACCAAAACAATGGCAGTTGCCGTGTAGGTTGGAATAAACATCTCTATCCAATAGGAGAGGCTGTGTTGTCCCATCCTCCTTTATAGCCCTGGCAGCTGGAAATGACCATCCTGCAGGCCTTGTGTAGGAGGCTTTGGCAAATGTAGTCTTGGACTGTGTCTCTGCTGTGTGGAGATCCTTCAAGTTACAGGATAAAAGACTGGAACAAGCTTGCCTGCATAGGCGGTGCCCTTCCAGCTAATCTCCTGAAGATAGGATCTATATATCCCTTTGAAGTCATTCATGGAGAGCCGTAATAATGTGGGAATCTCTTGGACTGTCTCCTTCTGCCAGCAGCTCCAGCTGGGATCACAGGCCAGACTGCTGCCTTGAATGTGTGAGAAGCAAATGCTGCTGGAGGACTCTGGGCCTGCAGAGGGTGGTGGTGGCAAACAGCCTTGTCAAGGGATGAGCGGGGTAGAGTTTGATTTGAGGCTGAAATGTCAGCCAGAGCAGTGTTAACAGCTCAAGTGTGAAACAGCTCTGAGTTGGGGAGCCCAAAGTGTGGTTGCAGATGGTCCTTGTGCTGTGAGCTCCCAGCTTACATCAGCTGTAGGAAACAATTGCACTGCCTGTCACTGATGTGTCAGACCCCAGGACTGAGTTGGTTTCACTAATTTCACCATGTACCTGAATTAATATGGTAGACTGCGACACTCTCGTTTGCAGTTTGTTTTGAGGTAAGGCTTTCACAAATTGGAAAGTCCAAGCCCCAGTCCTCTTCACGTCAATCATCTGCATGGAGGACACCAGCCAAGTGTGTATTTTAACAAGAACACACCTGGAGAAGCACCTGGTGGTTTTTGCTCTGCATTTGCCAGAGGCGGGTAATGCCAGCTGATAGCTCTTATGAGGGAAAGTTATGAGAAACTTGAGTTATTCTGGTGCAAATCAACTTGGTTGCAATGTGAGTAGAGCTATAGATAAAGATTGGCCAAGTTGTTAATCCTAAGAAAGGGGTAGTTTTCTAGTTCTCCTAAACTATGGAATACAAATTGAAAAAAACCCAAATCTATTTCTTCATTTTTGTGGTCTCCATTTTTTGGCAGTGCCCGTGATGTAGGACAGCTAAATGTCACCTGGCTTACCTGTTGTGTCTTAAGCAATGAATGCAGGGAGCCATCAACTCCCAGTGACTTTCGGCGTCTCTGCAGACAAGCACTGGAAATAGCTTTGCTGATGTACAGACAATGTCAGATCTAGAACTAACAGGTTGGCAGTGACAAGTTGTTGTTTCCCAGCAGCTTTGGAGGACACGGTATACTCGAAATAAATCTATCAGGTGGGATTTCAAATTGGCCAGGGCTGTAAGTAACAGTTTATTGAGCTTATTTATGATGTGGCACCTAGGAAATGAAATTGAGAAATGTCAAGTGCTTTCAACACCAGCCAGCACAGTTTAATGCCCCCTCCCCCTTGCTTGGAAGCTCTGTCTTGGCTTCATTCCAGAAGCGTATTATTGTAATAAAACACATTCACATTCTAGGTGGTAAATGGAATTTACCCAATAATTAAAACTAGAAATAAAATAAATTTATTCATCATCATCATCTCCATTCCCAGCATAGCTGACATTCTTACCACTATATATGGTATAAAAATGTGCACCTTGGGCTTTTTAGCTGTTCATGGTGTAATGACCAAATCCATCTGTGAGAGTCTTGGGAATTGAAGCTGAAGCAAAACCACACAAAAGCTAGATCTGAGCAGTTCCCATAAATGATGTTTCCATAGTCTCTTCTCCTGAATTTGGACTTTGGCCCGGGCTGAAGCCCGTCTTCCTTCCAGACTCCTGGTTATTAGCATTGTACAAAGAACAGCCTCAAGTTCCTCAGCTGAGTAACCATCTGTCTGCCCTCCCACACAGACACCTGAAGATGAGATAATGTTGAAAAGAAAACAAATAATTTAAATAATTTTAAAGCCTCAAATGCATCTTTCTGCAGTCTTTAAAGTTTCCAATGTATTTTTTAAAATGTGTTAATAGGATAGGTATATTCTTAGAGGTTAAGTTTGCTTGTTACATTAGAATGATGCGTTCAGTTTGATAGAGTTGTTTCATAATTGTGCAAAGGGTCTGTGCAAATGCACAAATGAGTTGGATTCAGTCCTGAGGGCCAGCAGCCCTTCTGCAAACCTGGGGACTGGGAAGAGTGACGCGAGCCCTGCAGTCTGCTTTGCAAGTTATATCTCTTTGTGCAGTCTTACTGAGTAAAGCCTTAGTAAGCAGTCATATAATCCAGTACAAGCAGCACAACTGAGCACAGCAATTTCTTTTCAGAGGAGTGCTTGTTAATATTAGGATAAACTTAGACAAAATAGAAAAATTAAAGACAACTTTGAAATGAATCCTGAAGTGCAGCTAGAGGGATCTTGGATTAAAAATCTCTTGTGTGCTGCTTTATGAACAAACAACTTCATCCGTGATAGATTGTGAGCCCTGAGCATACATAACAAGGCAATTAAGAGAAAGCACAGTCAATGGAATAATATTGCATTATCTTTTTGTTTCACGTAAGTCCTGTATCTCCTTTCCACTGCCAGTTTGCTGTAAATTGCACCTTGTCATTAATAGGATTATTGATAACTCTGCCAAACAGAGCTTCTGCAGAATTTAGTGTTTGCTAAAATGCCTTCTTCACCATTTGAAAGTGTTACTAATATGCTTTAAACATAAATCTTGTACAGTTGATACTCTAGGTTACAGCCAGCAGCAAGTAGAGCTCCGTGGATCACTAAAGCTGGAAGACAGGGACGCACGCCTGCTGAGGGATGCGGTGTGTCCGGCTGGTGGAATTTTTTCAAGTCTGTAAATGCTTAAAAGTAAATTTGCCCTTCCCCCATGGGGCACATTTCGGGGTGAATTCCACCCTGGATAAACTGGCTTGTGCCACGATCGAATGTTCAGCAGACAAGTGGCATTTTCCTTGCTTTCACCTTCTCCTGCAGCTTCCTTGGAGGCAGCAGCTGTGGTGCAGGTGGCCCCAGGCTGTGCTGGTGTTGGCTGTGTGGGTGGCTTGTGCTGGCCTTGGCCGTGGGGACACAGTGATACACAGGTTCAAAGTCTGATGGCCTCTGGGTCAGCTGAAGGACGTGGGTTCATGTCCAGCAACTCAAAGTTCTTCATCTCCTGCCAGCAATGGGGCTGTGTGTCACACATGTCACACGCTGTCCCTCTGCCTGGACCCAGAGTGAAAGACTGCAGGGCATGGGCTCATTTGGGGATAAAAGACAGAACTGTGGCTGGAACTTTCTCCAAACCACTTCTCTTTGCAGAGTAGCATCCCATCTCTGCAGCTTGGGTCTGGGTTTCAGCCAGCCACTTCCTGCCCTTTGTCATCCTGTCCTGTGAGGGTGTCATCGTGGTACCTGCAGTGTGGCTGTGCAGGGAAAAGGGCCAGCAGTGCTGGGTCTCCTCTGCCCTTTGACAGCTCTCCAAATCCTCCCTGCATGTTGTGGTCCCACAGATGCTGAGTGGGATTCCAGAGCGGGGCTTGATAGTAAAGGTGCCATTGCCCATCACTCCCGTTTATTAGGAAGAGTTATGTTGCAGGATTATCCTGGACTACTTTGCTCCTGCTGGGAAGTGCTTTATTACTGACAGGTCTGAAAGCTGCAGAGGATTTGTAGAAATGAAAATAAATGATTCTTCCATCTCTGGTGAGAGCCAGAGATCATCTGTCACTGCTTTTGGTGTCCCACCTCCAGCTTCAATCCAGATTGTTGTCTGGACCATGAGCTCATTCAGGTGGACATTGCTGCACCCAGCGTGCCCTGTCTCTGTGTAGTACTCTAGTGCGCAGTCCAGCTCAGACTGAAATAACACAACTGGCTTTAAATCATTATTTGCTGGAGCTGTGTGGTGTCGATCTGACATCGTAACAAGACACAAGCAGACGTGCTGTGGCACCATCCTGATGTTTTCAGGGCAGTGACCAAATTCAGGCCAAGCAAGGATGGTGCAGAGCAATTCCTTGAGATCTTCATTACCAGTGTGGCGATGTTCAAATACTGTTGGAGTCTCTGGCCTGCATGGAGTGAGAGCAGTGACCGCTACGTGCTCCTGTGGTCCCTTCTCTAGCCCATGTAGAGCAGCCATTGAGGCCTCCTGCTCAGTCATTTAGAAGATGGTTGTTCTCGCAAAGCAGCAGTTTGTCAGACTGTAATTTTAAAATTACATTGTGTTTTTCTAGGACTTGGCAGAACTTCTCCAGGACTTTTAAAATAGTACACCAGAAAAGCTCATTCCTGGTGCAATAGAAAATGAAAATGAGGAACAGTGATTTGAAATGAACTGTTTGTTTGGGAGCTGGGTGTTTGTTTTGGTTTTTTCTAAGAGAATGCTGCCTGAAACTCTTGCTTTTGAAGATGTATTCCCACACTGAAATGCAGGTTCCTACAGAACAGCCTGGCTGGTGTTTTAGAGGTCGACATTTGTTGACTATTTCAGTGATGTTGCCAGTGCACAGCAGTGGTGTCTCACAGAGAAGGGCTGCAGGCGTGCCCTGAGATAAATTGATTCAAAAGGTAGGCACTGCCTCTTGGCTGCTTTAAGTCTCGTCCCGCCAGGTTCACTGTGCTGGTGTGATTGCAGCACACACCAGGCTGGAGTTGCCATCTTTCACTGGCTGACAAGGACAAACATCTTTGCCTTCAGAGAGACTGAAGGTTTCTCTATGGTGTGTCACTGTGTCTGGGGAGCACGTAACTGCATGTCACCTGTGACAAACGCAGCATTAGAAATAAGTCTGCTGTGGGTTAAGAGCCTCTATCTAGAGGTTATGTGGCTGTTATGCTACTAAATGTCACTTTAACTTACAGAGTCTCACTCCAGCCTTATTTCTCAGTGCTTCGGTTGGTGAGCGCGTGGTTTTGTTGCTGCTCCTCATGGAGTGCATAACTCAGTGTGAGTAAAGACACCCATCTGAAACCATAATGTACAACTACATTAAGCCCCATTAGTTAAGAGTCAGACTGATTACAAACGAGGGCAAAATGCCCATTTCATTGCTACATCTGTCTCTTCTCTGTGTGTGTGTGTGTTTAATTCTTTGAACAAAGGGTGGGGAATTAAGAGACACCTCTGTGATACATTTGGTGCCATTTTGAGCCAGCCCAGGTCTGGGAGAGCAATCGTATTTTAGTCATCTCTGTGAGTCATCACAAAAAGTGCCAGCTCAGGTTTGATTGCTGAGATCACATTGTTGCTGAAGTGCGAGACGTGGAGTAGAAGGAACACAACGTGGTATTTAGCTGCAAGACTGAGCTCAAGATGCTGACAATTTGAAAAAGCTCGGTTTTGACTTCGTGTGCCAAAGAAATTTACTGTCGGAAGAACACGTTGGCCACGCGATGATGTCATTTTCATAGAGTCACTTTACAGATGGTGCCCATAGCTCAGCAGAAGGCTTGGTCTGAATACAAAGACCTCTTCAGGATTCTTCTAAGTCTCCTGGTTGGAAGAAAGCCAGTACTGATGTGATACTGAAATGCAGGTAGTGAAGCTGCTCATCCGGTAAAATTCCTGCCTGAACTCACTTGCAAATCAAAAGTGTCATTGAACTGCCTAGAGAAGGTGAAAATGATCAAAGATTTGCAGATATGAGAGAGAGGAAAAAATACCTGAGGATTCTACAGAGGCTGGAGACATGGTGCTGGACCAAACCCTTTCTTTGTGGAAGGGTCGTTTGGAACTTGGAGGCTCCTGGAGGCTTTTGTAGAAATGAACATTGAATAATGATGGACTGAGCTCCAGAGTAACCTCTTGACTCTGGCTTCTCATGGTGTGTGGTGTGGCAGTGAAGAGGAATGAAGAGCTGGTATGACATGAAAAGCTTTAAAAGTGGAGGATTTGGGAATTTTGAAATTGAGTTCTCATAGAGAAGTCACTCAGCTAGCAAAATGGACTACAGTCCTGAAAAATGGTGGTGGATTGTACCATATGTGAGATGGAACTTTTTCTTCCCCCATTAATTGTAGTAGCCATCTAAATGCTCACTATGGTAATACAAATTTTAAACAAGAAAGCAATTACATATTTATGAATGGCAGGCACACACTGAAAAATGCCCTGGACAATCAAGAAGAATGTTGGTCATTAGTGTGGTAAAAGATGTATAATAGGCTAAATCACTTAATTTCCCACACATTTCCGGATTTGGCCAGTGGGAAAGATTTCACTGAAACGATCACAAAACAGACTGAGATAATCTTGGCCAATATCCTCCTTTTTGACAAAACAGATTCTAATAATAAAATCCTGCGTTTGATCACTTATCCTAGTGAAAGGCTTTCCGTGGTCTTTCCTTTTCATAGTGTTTAATAGGCTGTAGCACCACTGCCAACCAGCCCGGAGCAGGAAGGGAAGGAGAGCTTTGTGCTGGCCTTGGCAGGAAGGTCAGGCCACAGATCTGGCCAGAGTGCAGTGGCATTTGCAGAGACCAGCTGGGGGCTTTGTTAAGTGTGTGGGATGGAAGTGAATGGGAGCATTGGTGTGAAGGGGGGATCTTCACAGATATCTCCATTTAGAAGATAAATCTTGAACAAAATGCTTATTACAGCATGGAGGGCATTCAGATGTGGGTGAATTCCTTGTATTTCCCAAAAGGACTCCCAGGCTGGGACTGGCTGGGACTCTTGGCCCCACTGAGATACACGGAGCTCTCCAGGTGAGGTGATGTGACTGCAGGTGTGCACTGCTGAGCAGATAAATAGATATACATCTCTGCTTTTGGACACTGCAGCTTTGCTGGAGTTTAAACTGCTAAACCTCTTTGAAGAACTTAAATATCCAGAGCTCTGTCTAAAACTGAACTACGTCTTGTCCTGTTCATGTAGCACAGCATGGTGTTTTCAAGCAATCTCTGAGTTGCTGGGTTGGTTTTTTTTTTCACTGACTGTTAAAAGGCACCCGATTCTACCATGTTGTTTTAAAGCTTGAGTACTTCAGTTTTTGAGCAGGGATATTTTAAGCAGGGATCCTTGAAATCCCTAAGAAACCAGCCTGTTTCTCTGAGTCCCAGGCATGTCTTCTGAAAACACTGTAAATGTCATAAGAAGCGATTTCACTGTACGGCTGCCCAGAGCAGACATATTGATGTTATTTAGCCTTCACTTGCCAAGTTGAGTGTTAGGATTGGGTTTTCACATGCGAGGCAGCTATCGGCTTTTCAGATAGCCATATTTTCATAAGCTGCATTTGGCTGTCACACCTTCTTCTGTAGTTTCTTGATATGCAAACAAGTCTCAGTTATATATGCTCCTGGCGTATAAACTGATATCCCTGAAGAGTTCCTGATTATCCTTCCATTAACTTTTACTCTTGTCTGTCTCCCTCGGGGAGGTACCAAGTAGTCTTTCCTCCATCATGGGTTTCCAGCTGGTTACCTCCCCACTTCCCTCCTAAATAGATTCTCTCAGTAGGGAAGTACAGTCTGTGAAATTTCAGTGCCATCTAAAAGTACAGCAGGGACTGCTGAAATGGGAATTTGAAAATTTGAAATGCAAGGAGAGCATCCTGGATCTGAAGGTGCCCTCCCAAAGAATGGAATAACCATACCCCACATCTAAATGCAGAGTTGTAGTGAAGCCAGGAGCAGAGGCTTTGCTGTTTGTACGTGGTGTTTCAGCTCCTCAGCTGTACTGCTGGAAACTTTACCGGAGGCTTGTGTGAGGCTCTGCCATTTTTACATTTTCTGGTCTAATTAATATTGTTTCCAAACCAGCATTCATCCCCGCTTCTTGGTTTCACTCAACACCGCGCACTTCACAGCATTCCTCACTTCCACGGTTTTCCCTTTATGGAGTTCAGATTGTTTCTCAGTAGGATTCCCATACCCTGTGTCCATCATAGTTGCAGCTGGGACAGTCCTAGCAAAGCGTTCAGCAATGAAATCTTCACCTGTCCTTGTCCATCCTCCTGCAAACTCATGCAACGGTAAATGTTTGTGTGAGTACAACCTGAGTCCTGTTCCCAAAGACCAGGTCCATGGAGGGTGTATTGCACTGGGAACCCACCCATGCAGGTTTTTGCACATGCTGCTGGTTTGACCCCTAATCTCTAGGATTATTTAAATTCTAAGTATTCCTAAAATAGTCCTTGAGGCCACTCTGTGCTATCACGTATTCCTATTTGGTTTATATCCAGTTGATGAAGGGCTGTGTGTATCTTCTAGTTACTGCCTTAAATTGAGCATAAAGCACAATTCTTGTCAGTATTCTTTGTTTGCAGCAGGATGCTGGCTCAGCTTCTTTAGAATTATTCAAACTGAAATAATTATTTAGTTGACTAAATGTTTCAAGACAAGTTGCACATTTCTGGTTTTGGTATTAGCACTCTTAGAAAATTTGCAAATACCAGAGACTAGGTTTTTAAATGTGATCTCTAACCTTGTTGCTGTAAATATTGACGTGAGCCATCAGTTGCATTTGGGGAGCAAAGGTGACTCCCCTTATCCACCTGAGCAGAAGCATACTTGTTGAATAGTCACACTGATTTCAAGAGCTTTTTGAGGCCACAGAACAGAATTAAGGTGGCAAGAATATGGCCCTGGCTATGAGGTGATGCCAGACCTAATTTGAGCGTGTGATTCATCCGATTTCCCATGTGGAGTGGGAAGTCAAGGGTTTTCTTCAATTGCATGTATAAATCTACAGGCTTGAGAGATTACAGGTGACATTAGACTCTTCCTTTTGCAAATACTCTGTGTTTGCATATCTGTAGATGCATAGTTTTACCAGAAATTCCCCTGTGGAGTTTAAAGTCCTGTGTCTGTGTCTGTCTGTGCAGGTCTGGAGCCTGAGAAGATTAAGTAAGGGTGAGACATTTAGCCACAGGGTAACAACTCTGGTGTACATTCAAATTTTTTTATCAGCCAGTTTGTTATATTATTAAAATAGTACAATTTTGTAACAGTGAGAGTTGCTGCTTTTAAAACCTCACTGTTCCTCAAACAATATGCAAAGTGAAGGAATGAATATAGTTTTTATATGTTGGGTGCTATCTATAGACACAAATTGGGATTTTCACTGTCCCTGTACAGCATATCCTTTTCCAAGCACTCCAGAGGGGTGTCTGTGTCCCCATCTGGGCTGCCTAAACCTTAGGCAAGCTGCTGCCCTGCAGCCTTGGAGGCTGGGGGGAAGAAAACCCATGTGTGTTATTTGGGGCTTTTCAGAGCACCAGAATAATGAGTAATTAAAGCTCTGTGCCTTCTGACGGGTCACATATCTTTTTGATCTATAAGATTTGCACCCTTGACACCATCTTTTGAGGAGCACTTCCAAAAAGTATGGAATGAATGTAGATTATGTGGGAAATATCTCAGTAGTGTGCTCACACAGCTCAAGTCAGCACAGTCTCCCACTGTTAACTGGACATGTCCTGTATGGAAATTGGCTTTGTAGCCCACATTTCAACTGCTGAAGAGTTAGGAGGTCAGCAATTGCAGTTCAGAATTTAGCTCGTTTTGTGTGTATCTTGGACCATGTTCACCCCTGGGTTTTATACCACAAGAATCAGTGGAATGATGCCAAGAAAAAATTCATCTCCTAATGTTCAGAGTCAGCTCCTCTGACATGAGTGTATTTCACTGAGCTCCCTACCATAGCTCTAGGAAGGGTTCTGGTGCTGGTTCCTGAGGGTTATGATTTCTGCATGGGCACTGAGAATCACTAACAAGAGCAGGTTTTGGATGGATATTAAATCTCGTGCTTGAGGGTATGAACTATGCTCCTAACTCAGGAGCAGACAGAGGCTGCCGTAGTGGGCAGAGTGCTGTATTTCTGCCCCCTGCAGTGCTCTTGCCTGTCTAAGATGCACCCAGTGGTGGGCAGCATGAGAGAGGTGGGTGAGCTGGATGGACCACGGGCAGTTCCCATGTTTCTCTGAGAGCAGATTGCTGATCCCAAAGCCGGGGCGTCACATAGCTGGTGCTTTGATTGGAAGCTAAAAACTAATGTCTGCAGTCCTTTTTAATGACAGACTTCTAGCAGTGATCACAGAATTGTCTTGCAGAGTTAATTTCGGCTAATGAGCAATTAGTCAGCTCAGCAGTGACTCTCCCTTGCCCGTGTCCCCTGGGGAAGGGGTGGTCAGGGCTGAGCATGGTGCTTCCCTGGGGTGTTGGGAGCCCCAGCATGTGGGCCCAGCACCTTCACCTGCGCTGCTGCTTGGGCTGCAGCTCAGATTTCCTCCTTCTGAAGCAGAGGGATTTATTTTCCAGCTACAGACTTGCAGTGTTATCCTAAATGTCAGCAGTCTCTTCTTTCTTCTTTTTTTTTTTTTAAATACTTAATGCAGCCAGAGAAAATCTGTCAGCCGAAGACTCCTTGCCTGCCCAAATGAAGGTTGAACTTGTATGGGCTTGAGCGTATTCCAGCGTGAATGTGCTTAAATTTGGGGACAGCTACAGATGATGCTGCTGCTGCCTGGGCTCGTGCGGGAGGTGCGGGGCTGCCTCGGGTCACGCTGTGGCAGCGGGTGGTGGGACTGGGAGAGGGCACAGATGGTGCTCCAGAAGGGGAAATCCAGAAGCTCACGAGCTCATTTCTTTTAGGGAGACGTGTCCATATGTCACCCATAGAGGATGAGAGCCTGCTCATCAGTCTGGAGCACTCTGAGGCTGCTGGGATGAAATAACCTGAATCTATGTCTAAGCTGGAGCCTGGTGCTGGCTGTGCTGATGGAGCCCCTGTGCTCTGTCCACCCTTCCTTCCAGGGAGGGAAGTCCTGAGTGTCTGAGTGTTCGGTGCCTCTCCTGCCCAGGGCTGAGAGGGAGACTTTGCTAGGGAGCCTGCATGGCTGGATCCATCACTGACAGGCTCAGCTCTGACCTCTCAGTTTTCCTGCCCACAGTCCTGTGCACAGCTCCTGGATCTGAGTTGAGGCTCGGGGACGTGAGCACCATAAATCAGGTGCTTGGTTGTCTGTCCCCTCAGCCAGGCACTGCACACCGGAGCACAGAGATGCTTCACACAAAGGATGCCTTGCAGCTGGACATAAATGTAGAGGATGCCTCCAGACCCTGGCAATTGGCACAAACATCTCTTAAATTTTTGTTCCTAATCAGGTAACTGAGCATTGCTTGAATACAGTGTAATGAACAGTGGTGATAAATTGACCTTGGTGAGAGTCAGAGCTTGTGCTGCTCTTCAGAATGTGTTGATGTTTTCCGAGATAAAAATGAGACCCTCTTCCATTAATATTTTAGCAAATCTGGGAAAGAAAAGAGGTCAGCAGAAATGTTGTCCCACTCAAACTGGAGAAGTGATAAGGAAGTTACTTGAATTTCTGTATTTACATATTGAGGAGGAGGGGTGCACTTACATAAATGTGTGTGTCTCTATATAACTGCGTTTACGTATGTAACACCCGAAATACATCATTATGCATTCATATTCACGTGTGGAGTCTGTCTGAGGATGTATGTATATGTATAAAAATATGATTTATAGGTTTTTAAACCTCCCTGACAGACTCCAGGAGAACAATTTCTAAATGTATGCCAAGATTTTTGACTAAGAGACAGGTAGCAGTAGGTGCTAATAAATGAAAGAACTGCAAGTAAAATGTTGTGACATCCACCTCTCTGAACAACCTGCAGAGCGCTGGCAGAATCATCAAACCGCGCTGAGAGTAATCAGCAGGGACTGATAAAGCTGCTCTTGTAATTATTTGTTTGATATACAGCTTTCCTTCTTCCTTCTGCATAAATAGCAGAATTGCTTTGCTTAGTGTGGGAGGTTTTTTTATTCCTGTCAGGGCTTGTTCTCACCAAGATGTCATGAGAGGAGGACTGAGATCTGCATTTTTGTTTTATTTACGGGCTTTCCATTGTAATTCTGACAGCATGTGGTGGAGACAGCATTTATTTAGCTGGGGAGAGGCATCCTCACTCCTGCAAAGCTGTCGGTGTTGCGGGGGCCAGACTCTGCTGTGCTGATTTTAAGCCTCTGATTCCTCCAGGTTTGGCCTGGAAGAAGCTGTTCCTGGGAGGAGGTGGCTGCTGAGGTCTGAAGGCAGTCGTGATATTGTGCTTGTGTATTTGGATATTAAATACAATTCCCACAGCAGCTTTCTTGTTTTTAAGTGTGAGTTTGATGATGCCACAGCCCAGGCTGCCCAACAAAACCACACAGCCCTGCAGGTTGACAAGTGTTAGTTATCCTTAAATAACTTCCTCTCCTCACCACTTCCACTACTGAAGCAAGAAAATCCAAGCATTGACTGATTTCCAGGCAGTCACAGTGGTGGCTCGTCAGCGACGACTGAACTGAGCCAAAAGGCTCCTGTTGATGTCAGTGGTTTCTGGGAATGCTGCCTGCATGGTTGTGTTCCGGGATTTCCCTCTCTGTCCATGCCTGGTTGAGCTCTGACTTCACCCAGGGCAAAGTCTGCAATTTTGTGTTTAACAAAAGGTGCGGTAATTCATTCCCACCCTAAGCACTCTCATTTTCCTTTTCCCATTTATGTTCTATTTAGCCTCTTTCTTTCCTTAAAAAAGGGAGGAAAAGGATAAAGGATAATTCCTAAGGAGAAAAATAAAGGATACCTTTTACTTAAAAAAAAAAAAATCTGTACACCGGAATAGTTTTTATATTGTCTAAGGGTTTTACCAGGATACCAGGAACTCAGGAGGAAAGGGAGGCGTAAGGGGAGAGAGAGGCACATTAGAGCAGAAAATAGATTTCCTAGCCTAGAGAGAGAAATCCAGACTGCTGCCTTTGGCATGCATTTGAATATTGTCAAGGGCATCTGGAATATGTTGATAGCCGTTCTCCTAATAATTCTAAAATTCTGCTAATGATGAGGCACAGATTTGCCACCGGCCGTGTCTGCCATGTGCATGCACAGCGTTGGGAAAGGGTCTGAGACATCAGAGGCTGCGTCGCTCTCCTGGCAGGGTCAGCACCAACTCTCTGTTACTCAGGAGAAATACTTCAGACTTGAACCAGATTAATGAAAAGAGAAATTGCTCTGAGACTAAGAAAAAAAGCTTTACACCCGTTGCAGTGTTGTGGGGGGGTTGTTCTTGAGCGATTACAGCTCATCCTTTCAATGCCTTCTGATTCCAGGCAATGATGGCATTTTAAGATAAATAACGTGTTCATGGCTCTGCTTGTTATTGAAGGGCTTTTATTATTGCTGATGTTACATGAAAAAGAAAGTTATTAAAAAAATGTGGCACTAACAAATTGAAGCCCCCAAGGAACTGTTGCCTGAATGGGATTTTGATTGGAGTTCAATTTAATTGGCCATAAATCTTCTCTTTTCTGATTTACATTCTACGTCAGACCAGTCTACCAAATTCATGATAATCAGGTTTTCATTTTTCTCTATTGAGCAAAATACTCTGACATGAGCATAAACAGAAATATTCTTTCAGCAAGGTGACCTTGTTCTTGCTTGCACTGTGCTGGTAATTGATTTAATGCCTCCTTACCTATAAATTTGGCCTCTTTCTGAGGCATGTCCGTCAGATTTCGAGGTAATTGGTTAGCATGGCTGTTTTTCTGACTGCAAGATATTTCTCATAAACCTCTAGTACAAGATCATTTTACCTCTAGGATCGTTTTACCGACATGATGGAATAAATTCAGCAGGCAAACGTACACTGGCTCTGCTGCAGCTTTGAAGGCACCTATGTGCATTTCTTGGAGAATTACAGAAGATCTTGTCCTAGCCTGGAGTAAATCTGTGGAGTTGTAGAGCCCAGTAATTTCTGTGGGTTTCAATTTTGCAGAAGAAAAAGAAAAAAGTTTTCCAGGCACCCTGAGGCTCCTGGCCCACATGCCCTGCTCTGGAGCGTTGTGCACCACAACACATCACAGAGTTGTCCTGTCCTGTCCTCTCTGCTACTCAACTCCCCTTCCTTTACCCAAGGTTGCATTTTGTGACTGTTGGTTTAGATTTGTGAGGAGTTTTCCTTCCCCTCCTCTCAAAGAAGGCTCCACCGGGTGAACTCTTTAGGGAAGTGATACGTGTGGGCAGATGAATAAGAGGTGAGAAGCAGGTGGGATCAAAGGAAACAGAATTGTCATCTAATTCTGATTAGATATCCAAAGCCGTAAGTTCACTTGCTGCTCTTGCAATCTCATTCATGGGAATCTCAATAAAGTCCTCAGCTGCTGCAAGGAGTGGGTAGAAAAGGAAGGGAACCCGCACTGAGATGTAATCATTATTACTGAGATTGGAGAATATTGCAGTTAAATATTTTTCCCCACTGCTCTTATCCCTTGTGCTTCCTTTGTGTTTCTAACTCACGTAGAGACTTCATTATATTGTTCATTTAACCATTTCCAACAGTACTGGGATTGACAGGTTGAGTTTTCAGCAATCTCACAACTTCATGGGCTGTAAATTGAATGTTTTAGGGCCTGGTGAAAAGGTGATAAGAAAGTTACATCTGCTACCAGTTTCCTAATTACATCAGCATCAAATACATTGAGTTTGTTAATGCCAGGTACTCTTGCTGAAAATACATTTATAACCATGGCCTTGGCAACTGGAAGCGATTACTTTGCCGTGGTTTTCCTTTTGTATTCTGAAACACTAGAATTCTTTTCTCCTCTTTCCTCTACTTCCCTCCCTACAAAAGAAGCAGAGAAAAATCTGAATTTTAACTTGTTATGATTATCTTCTGAATTTTTTTTTGTCAGCAAAGATGAATAGCTGGAAAATTACTGAATGTAAAGAAAACTGAGCATCTGTTACTGAAGTTTCTGCTGAGCTCAGTGGTATTTAGGGCTTGTGTGACAGCGGTGGGCAGGTACTGAGGCTGATGAGACCTCAGTGTGTCTTGTGCTGTCCTGACGAGGTGGGCAGGGTTTGTTCCCTTTATCGTGGTGGCTGGGTAGTGGACCTGGTTACTAAAACTGGTCAAGATGTTTTCCCAAAACGTTTTATTGGGAGCCATCTTCCTTTAGCTATGGTTTTGGTGATTGTTTAATCAGAAAAGACTTTTGCAGGATTGAGATAGGATGGGAGATGTCTCCTATCTTGATTCCCAACTCACTCTGGATTAGGAATGTTTGTTAAAGTCTGTGCCTTGCCAAATTAATGCTTGACCTTGGCTCTCCCGTACCCTTGGTTTGTCCCCTGCCCATGCTCCCTGAATGCTGGCTTGCTTGAGTGACACTGGAGCCTCCCTCATGGCACAGATGGATACCCCAGCCTCCACACCTTCCCTTACCACCCTCTCTAGCTCCTGTAATTCTGCTGGGAAATTGTCAAGATCTTGTGCCTTTCATCCCTGAAGTGGGAAGGCTTTTATTTATTTGGTTAATGCAAAAGTTAAGTGGGTGGGAAGATAAGTCGGCAGCCCCGCTCCTTTCGTCACATGGTACCAGCTCTTGTTTCCCCTTGAGAGAGGCAGAGCAGATGGAAGGCAGAGATGAAATGAAGATCAAAAATAAACAGTGTGATTAAGTTTTTGATAAAGGATAAAACACTTATCACATCAAAGGCGCTGAAAACCACATTAAATGTTTCCTGAACATTTCGTGTCCACGTAAGCATTAACTGTACTTGCCATGGGGACACTTGTAACAGCAAGTGGTGGAGCTGGAGGATGCTGGTGGGTATTTACCCTCGTGGCTGTGCTCCAGGTCACCTGCCTGGCCTAGGAAGGTGGAGCTGGCAGCCTGCGGCCATCCTCTGGCACCTTGAACCTCTCTTGCCACAGATCAGCAGGCCCGTGTTATGTGCATGCTTAGGACTTCTTTAAGCCCCCTCAGTCTTGCAGGTTTGGGCACTGGTTTTCCAGAGGTATCAAGGCACTTGCAGATGTAGATACGTGCGGAGTTTGTGGGTACCTTTTCTCCCAAGCATTGGTGATCCTTTGGTTCCATGCTTTAGCTCAGGGAATCAAGTCCTGAAATATTTTTGTGTAAGCAGAATCATTTGTAGTGAGAAGTGTCTATGCCTTTTTTCATCACTGTGTTGAAATACTGAGCAGTGCTGGCCAGTGGAGAAAGATAAAAAGGTGTATATTGCCATTATTTTTACAATGGTGGTGCTAACTGCTCTGGGCCACTGCTGGTGGACATAACATTTTGGTAAAATTAATGTAAAATGTTACCAGCCCAGCCCAGCAGCATTTCCTTTTTCCAGATAGTGCTGAATCCAATCTGCTTTTGTTTCCAATTTGTCACCTTGTTTTTCTGTAGGCAAGGAAGGAGGCACATGCCCTGCCTTCTGCCACATGGGGGGTTCTGGGTAACAGAGACCAGTCCCAGAAACAATCTGCCCCTGGATTTTCCTTTTGGTTTTTTTAACCAGTGCAGTAACGTTTTGCTCTCTCCAGGTCTCAGCCCTTCAGAGCACAGAGGTAGTTTAAACGCCATGTGTGTACAGCCACCGGTATCATCAGTCATTTTGTGTGTTGGAGGTGGAAGTTTGCCCTTCACTAACATCTCACCAGCAGCACTTCCTCCAGAGCACCATTTATCAACTGAAATTGGCATCTGATTTGCTTCTGAAATGAGAGGAACAGCAGAACATTGTGTGTTGAATTGGTTGAAAGTTCATGGAAGCAGCTGCTGAATGTTCACATGCTTAAATCTCATTGACTTCAGGTTAAGTCCAAGAGGTTTTCAAGTGAGGTTTTGAGTCATTTTTACCACAATTGAGCTGTTGTTTCCAGGAAAAGTGGAAAAAACTTTTTATGTCAAGATGAACTTCTTTACAAATATCTAATAATCTGGACTCAATTCCTACTGGCCAGGCTTTATATTAAAAAGCTCAGAAATGGGGCAATACTTGAATGGAAATACATGTGTTAGAATCACAGAGAAGCTAATCAGAAGGGACCTCTTGTGGTCATTAGTCCAAGCTCCCGCTTGAAGCAGGGCTTGAAGTTTGCTCAGAGTCTTGTCTAGTTGAGTTTTGAAAGTCTCCCAGGATGGCAATTGAACATCCTTTCCAGGTCGCTCTTCCAATTTCACACAGTGCTCAGGGGATGATTTTCTCTTCAGTTGGAATTTCTCTGCTGCAGCCTGGGAGTGCTGCCTGTCATCCTGTCACTGTGCTCTTCGGGGAAGGGTCTGCCTCTGTCTATGGTGCCTGCCTTTTCCATCATCCAAAGAGTTCAATAAGACAAATCTCCTTGGTTGTTTGCTTGTTCGTTTTCCTCTTAGTGCTTCTCTTGTTGTTTCCGTATTCTGTGAGTGATTGACAGCAGAACCTTGTCTGTGTATTTGGGATCTTTCGAAGAAAGATCTTGTTTCTATTTAGTACTCTTGAAAAGAGAACTTTGGAAATGTATGAACTGAACAAGAAGTTAGGTGGTGCAAGCAGAGAAGTCCCTGCCCCTAATTCATGTCTGCCAAATGCTAATGGTAGTTATTTTCGAGCTTAGTAGTGCAAGAGGCTTTTATCCTTCGTACAGCTGGCCTCATCCTGCTGTGAACGTAACAGTATCAGTAAAAGCAAGCAAAAAAGCATCTGTTAAAACCTTCAAGTCTTCTTTGGTGGCAAGTAAGGTGGCAATCATGCACCAGCTCAGATATGACACAGGCCTTGCCTGAAAACTTGAGGCTAGACCAGGAACTTCATAATAAAAAAGTAAAATTTAATTTCTTGACAATACCCAAGACAGATGTCCCAGTGACAGTTGTACAGCTGTTTTATTTTATTTTAAAAAAATGTAACTTTTTCCTAAAAAGCATTACCTTGTATTTCAGCAAGATTTCTCATTTAATAAGATGCAAAAGTTCAGGCAATATCCTGTCTGGATGGTTTCTATTTGATAGGAAAAATGACATTGACAATGAGTGATTGCACCGAATAAATCATTACTTTTAAGTTCTGTTTTATGCTGCAGCCAGGATGTGTCCTGTAAGTTCACAGCTGTTTTAACTTTTTATTTTCCTCATCTAGACAGCTGTATGTCCATGAGATTTATTTCTTGATCTGTGTGGACATGATATCCTTCTTAGGATTATTGCCATAGAAACAAGCCATAACATAGAGCGTGTTAGAAGTAACAAATGGGATTTGGCAGTCCTTCCCATTTACTACACAGAGTCTGAGCTATGTACTACAAAAAGCAGCAATTACTTGCTCTCAGAGCTTTATTAACAGGCCCATCTGCACATTCATTAAAACTAGATGCTTCAACTTCCATCCTGGCTGGGATGGCATTTACATATGCTGGTCTTTAAACTAAAATCCAGCATCTAGTTTATTTTCCAGTCAAGGTAGGAATGGTCAGGTTTGACATTTTGGTTCCTTCTGTTGGTTGCAAATCCCAGAGGCAGCCCATGTGAGCCTCCCAGAAAGAGATAAGGGATCGAACTGCTGGCTCCAGGGAACGATCCGTCCTTTGAAGGATGAAGTCACCCAAGTTTTGCTTGTAAAGCCTGATCTCCCACGGAGCTGGGACTCAGCTCCCAGCCTCTCCCAGGGCTTCACACCCTGCCTGGCTTACAGGAATGATTCCCTTCTCCTCCTCAGTGGCCCAGGGTGGCTCTGAGCTGGCGAGGTGCAGCAGCCTGAGCTGGGGGAGTAGATGGGTTGTGCCAGGCAGGGAAGGGTTTTTTGCAGGAGTGAACACAACAAGCTGTACCTGGAATTGAGACTGAGCTGACCGTCTGGGTCACAGCACAGCTGCTGAGATACATGAGGGAGAAAGCCAAACTCCAAATTCTGAGCCAAATCCATGGGTCAGCTTTTGAAATTGTATGGGATAGCAGAGGCAGAAAAGCAGAGGGAACAGAATACAGAAAAGGGCAGAGAAATATATTAAAACCCAAGGTGTGTCTGCTGGCTGTGTGTGCTCGAGCTCCGGCAGTGCTGTCCCCATGGCTCTGTGCCTTCTGCCGTGGGAGGTCAGTGCTGGCTCAGCAGGGCACAGGGTGCAGATCTTGCTTGGCTCTGGTGCTCTTCTCTTATCTCTTTCCTATCCTCCCTTTTATGAGGTAAAATCAAACATGGAAACAAATAGTCAGGTCACTGAGGGGTCCCTTGCTCTGGATGATGCATTTGCAGACCTGGAAGGGAGCACACACTGTTCTTTTCCCTGTCCATGTCCTGTAAAGCTGCCTCTAGTTGAGAGAAGAGCAGCTTCCAGGGGGGATTTCAGAGGCTGCTGGAGATGCTTTAAAGCTCTCAGGGAAAAATCTCTCATCCTTCTACAGCAATTCAAAAACAAAATAACTTTGCTCAACAGGAGGAGCATTCAAAGCTGATTGTAAACCACAAAATCAACATGAAACCTAGAATGCAACCTGAAAAACCCAGAGAACTGAAATATAGGGAGCTTGAAACTGGGCTACATGCTCAGAGTCTGCCTGGCCGCCTTTTCAGAAGTGCTGAGGACTATGCAGCTCCAGTGAAGGTGATGAATGCTCAGGATCTCTTTGAAACATTTATCTAGTACCTAAGTATAGATCTAAGACTGACTAACTTCAGGCTCCAAATATAGTTCAGGTGTCTGCCTTCTCACTCTTCCTCATTTCTCTTTTCCTTGCTATTTAATCTCTTCATCAGCTCCCACATTCTCTGTTTCCTCCAACTCCCTTAACTTTTCCATCCTCCCCCAGTTGACTTCTGCTCCTGTTTGTGTCTCCTCATTCACTCTGACACCCCTGCTGTCCCGTGGGAGCCACGGGGCATTCTCTGAGGTCCATCCCAAGCAAGCTCTAGGTGGCACCCCTTTTCTCTCCCTCTCACCCTAAATTCTCCCTGTCTTATTTTCAGGAGAGCAGAGGTTCGAACAAACTGCTTCATCCTGTTCAGGAACCTGCTGAATTCCAGTCCCAAGTATCTCTCCTCTCCTATGTGGGCCTGACCAGAGATGGCAGTGAAAAGGGAATCATCACAGACCCTCTTGATTGCAGGGGAGCCCAAAGTAGCTGCCATCACTTTCTGACCCAAAAGCATAAATCAAAATGTCCCATTTTCTGTGTTCTGCCAGTGTCAGCAATGAAAGAGATGTGAAGGTTATCAAGAAGGGATCATGTTAATTTTGTGAACAGGAAGCTCTCGTTAGTAGCTGTGTTCAAGTCAGCCAGAAGACAGATGTGGCTGTGGATGTGATGGATCTTGTCCCTGTCTCTGTTGCAGGAAGGCATGCCCCAAACGCTGAGTTCTACCAGTATGTTTACCCCATGTGGCTTCAGCCCTCATCTACATACTTCGAAGGAAGGTGAACAAGGAGGACTGATCTTCCAGGATGGAAACCTTACCTCAGCATCTCTGGATGCTCTAATCCAGCATCTGATACCTACCACTGATTACTACCCTGAAGTAAGCAATTCACAGTATAATAAATGGTTTAATTTTGATGAATTGGGGCAGCACTTTATGCAAAAGTGCAAATGTGTTAAATTTTGAATTAAGTGGGCTAATTTAAAAGCTGCATACAATTAAAGCTTGGTAAATCGATGCATTGCCTTAAATGCTGTTTCACTGCTTTATAATTGTTCCCATGAAAAAGCAGATCCCAAAGATGATACTGCCTTTAAATAAGAGAACAGGGTAGGGGGGGAGCTGTCGTGGTGATGAATTAGTGATGTAGCAGTTGGAGCACTTCAAAAATAGCAGTGCTTCTCAGAGAGGTTTAGAGGAAAACTGAAGCAAGAAACTCCCAAGTCTGAACTGGCATTAAATTAGCTGAATTTCAGTGGCTCCTGAAGTCATCCAGGTTTGCCTGTATGTACAGACCATTCCCTTGGTGACAACAGAGATGCTTCTTCTGGTGGGTTTGTAATTTACATGGGGTTGTATTCACAACTTTGAAGTCACTGGACAGCATAGTCTAGATCCTAATCCTTGTTCCCTCAGTGGAAATTAGGTGCTTCCTCACCAAGAGTGTGAGTATCTAAACTGGAAGCAGGTTTATGGTCCTGCAAGCTATTGGCTTCACTGGATTTTGCACATCCTCAGTGGAATTCAGACAGAGTTTGACTGGAAGACTTTTAAGTGCTAATATATCTCCATAGCTTGTATTTCAAAGCACAGAGGAGCATTGACTTCTGGGTACTTTAGGAGACTGGGAAAGTTATCAATGCAGAGCAGACAGCATGTTTTAAATTACCCGGAGCTCAGTTTCTGATCAGCTAAAAATAAGTAATAAAGAAGCATCTCAATTAAAAAAAAAAAAGAACAGAAAGGCAATAAAAATAGGTAATGGACAGATCAGGCTGTGAGATTTTCATTAGGCAATGTGTGATATGTAATATTATACCTGCTGCTCAGGAGCATGGCTAGGGCTGGGGGAAAGGAGATAATTCAGGTGCAAGGAGGGGTCAGGATACAAACAACTGAGACTCCATGCATGTATTTTAAATTCACTGCTGGAATAATTTGAATAATCCAAGGATTTATCCAGCAGACCTGCTTCCCACAGCTTCACAGATGTGGAACTGCATATGATATGACTTGGCTGATAGAAATGAAATTTGGTGAGTTAGTAGAATAAATGAAATATTGCTTAAATAGGCTGGGTGAGATCTGCAGGGCAATAGCAAGATGTGGCTGACATGGGAATGTCTGCAGCTCGCAACCCAGTACAACACGGAGATTCCTGCCCATTTAGCTTTACTGTCTCCAGCATCCCGGCTGTGCTGTCTCCTGTACCTGGGCTTGCTCCTGCACACTGTCTTCACTGGATGTTCGCCCAGAGTTTAGGCAGCCAAGGGCTGGAAGAGGATGCTGTGGAGGAAGGAGATGCTGCTGCCCCCTGCACCCAGTTCCATATTCAGGGTCAGGAATTGTTACGTCTTTTAGATAAAAAGGTCTTGCCAAGTAAAAATGAAAAAGGTGTGAAGTTCAGGGCTTTTACAGTCAATATTACCCACTGTGTGGCTGCTTACAGTAGGTCTACTTGTCTTTCTCCTGCAGAAAGCCTATATCTTTACATTCCTGCTGAGTTCCAGACTCTTCATCGAGCCCCATGAGCTTTTGTCCCGAGTTTGTCACAAGTGCATTGAGCAGCAGCGGCTGGATGACCCCGTGCTGGACAAGGTTAGTTTATCCTTACAGCAGAAAAATGTGAGGTATTTTCCATGGGGAGAGGATTCTGGGCCTCTGGTGTGTGTCCCTTGCCTCTCTTTAGACTGAATGAAGCTTTCTCATAAAGGATTTGCCGCTGAGATCCTGACATTGAGGCATCCTGGTATCCATGTCTGAGAGCAATGCTTCAGGCAGTTGTCACTTCAAATCTTCTTCTAATTTTCCCTTTCCCCCTGTCTCAGTCTTCCCAGGTGACTTTCCTTCTTAACTTCTTTAGGGCTCTGATGAAGCCTGCAGGATGCAAGGAGGTAGGACGTAACCCTCACATACTGTCAAGTGCGGATGTCTACACACCACTCTCTCTCCCATTTTTACTTAATGTCTCTCTGCCCCTTTGCTTTCTTGCTCCTGGTACAGTCATATTTCCTCGTGGCCTTCCCTGTCACTTAGAGCACCACGTAACGGGGGCAGGTGCCCACCTCCCTCCTGCCCTCTGTGCTGCAGAGCGGCACCAATGGAGCACCGGGAATGGGCAGGAGCATCAGTGGGGCCCTGACAGGTGAGCAGAATGAGAAAATCCAAGCTGTTCCTGCCTCGGCAAGAGAGAACTCCTCCCCTTTTGCCTCAGGGACTGTGCAGGCTGGTACAGTGTTTAGCAACACATGTGCATCCAGTGGCAGTGCCACAGACAGTGCAGTGGTGGTGGATCCCACTGGGTCCTGTTCAGTGCTGGGTTCTGCCCAAGCTCTCCTTGCTGCATTGATGAACACTTATTCAGTACATTACCTGGAGCAGCAGATGCACCTTCAGAGCAGTGGAGGGGGGAAGAATGTGAATTTGTTGCAACTTTCCAGAAACCCCAAAATTCTGAAATGGTTCTCAGGATCAACCTTTCCAGCTCTGAAACAGTGAGTTTAGCTTCAAATACTGAGTCACCAACATCTGAACATGTGTTTGTTTTTGCACAGGCAACTGGTTTCATGAGTAACAGGAGCTCTTCCTTCACTGTGGAGAGCCAATCTCCAGAATGCTCACTGATCCCAGACTTGAGTTACCCACAGTCAGTGTTAATAGAAATATCTGTATGCGGTGAACCATGCAGAACAAGTTTTCTAAGGTGTGAGGTTCTGTTCTCCAATTCTATGACAGATACACGTTTAGGAGGATTAAAATGTGAGCATTGCAAAATTTTGCTGCTCATTAAACTTTGAAGAAATGAGAAACACTGTCTTACTATGAAGATCTCTTATTTGCCTGAAGTGCATCTGGGTTTTGTAGCAACGCAGGGTTGGTGGGACACAGCTGATTTTGAGTTCCTGAGAGTGGGGCTGATTTTGAAACTTTGTACACAAGCAACCTCCCATCCCATGTCCTGTGATTTGCACAAAGTCCTCTCCATCAATTCGTAATGCAGTTTACACAGCTGGAGCAAATGTCTCTCCAGACCTTTGTAGTTTCCAGTAAAGCTTTCCCTTTAGCAGCCACCTGCTGGTCTTTGAGCCTGAGCTTAATGCTAGCTGACAGCAGTTATTTTTAGAGATGTGGTTCATTGAAACCTGTTGTTGTTGGAAAGCTGAAATATGCATTTTAACCACCTTGGTTGAAAAACAAAGAGCTGGGGAGCTTAAGAGTATAATTTTTCCTGATTACAGGGTACACTTTAGCTGCAGTACGTGGGATGCAGAAGAAGGCTGTTTGTTTCGGTCTGTGTTTTCTGTAAATAAAAATGCAGTTTGTTGTTTAACACCATTTCCTTTTCACATAATGGAGGATGAAAGCTTTGGGAGCAGCCACACTGGCTGTCTTTTGACATAACACTAATGCACCAATTGTGCCATTCCCCACATTTCCCTCCTTGCCCCATCCTTGACTATTCCTACTGCCACATCCTCAGATAAATCTACATCACAAGTGACCATCAGCTGTGTGCTATTGTGAGTGAGTGTCCTTGTCCCATCATGACCTTGAGCTCATGTGGGAAGAGAGCAACATTATCAGCAGCCCAGGTAAAGTTACAAAAGTGCTGCTGTTTTGTCCATCTTTTCTTCATTGTACATCTGCCACTGGTCACTAAGCAGTTTTTTCATACAGCCAGAAAGCAAAGGAGCAAAAAACCTCTTTGTTGGTCAAGAAATTCATTCCACGTTTTCAGAGAAGGATGAAAATATAGAAGGGTTGTAAGTACAAAAGAGAAAAACAAATTATTTGAATCAGCAAAAAGGCCAGATGTTTTTAAAAAAGGTATAAAGGTTGCACCAACAAAATGTCCATCCAACCATAAATAGGCCAATTGCATGTGCAGAATACTTAAAAGAGGCAGTTGTGCATGCACCTAAGTTCTGGTATATTTTGCATGCCAAAATGTATTATTTGTGCACCACACTCTTTGTATGCATGTGCGCAGGTTTTGCAGGTGCAGCGTAAATGCCTTCTTTGAAAACCTGGCCCCACGTTCAGTGACACACACAGTGAGAGACTTCAATGAGTAAATATGTTTCAATCCCTCATTCCATCATTCAACGGTTTCCATTTCAGGCTCGAATCAGAAAATTTGGACCCAAAATCTTACAGTTGCTGACAGAGTGGACAGAGACATTCCCGTATGACTTTCAGGAAGAGCGGATGATTGGCCATCTGAAAGACATGATTCACAGGATAGCCCCATGTGATGAGGTGAGGATGCCTGACTTGGGATGTTCTGCTGATATGTTAAGTTTTTCCCACTTGGTTCCTCCTTTTCCTTCTTTTCCTCCTCTTTCCACATTCTGTTCCTGGGTACTCTGAGTTTTGTTCTCCAGTAATGGTAAAAACCTGTAGTAGCTTCCCTGAAAGCCTTATATCTCTTTAGGTGCTCCTGGGGCAGTGACATGGGGACACATCAGAGTGAGCATTTAAATTTATCTCCTGCACGTTGAATTTTCCATTTTACAGAAGGAATATCTGAAGGCGTAGCATAGACTGAATGTGCTGGTGACAATTCAAATAGCAGCAGAGCTGTGATCTCCCAAGTTAGAATCGTAGAATCACAGACTAGCTTGGGTTCCTGGAAGGGACCTTAAAGACCATCTTGTTCCACATCCCTGCCATGGGCAGAGACACCTTCCACTAGACCAGGTTGCTCCAAGCCCCGTCCAGCCTGGCCTTGAACACTTCCAAGGGTGGGACATCCGCAGCTTCTCTGGATCCAAGTTCTTACATTTAAAGGAAATACTAATATTAATGGACATGTAGCTTGTCTGGGAGCATGGAAGTGGCAGAAGACAGCAGTGTGTGGCCTGCTGAGCACAAACTCAGGCTAGATGTCTGTATGATCCTGGTGTTCAAATATGTGAGCTCTGTGTGTGGCACAGTGGGTCACAGTTAATGGAGCTTCTGGGAGACCTGCTTGCAAATTCAGGTGGGTGAACCCTATAAATTAATTTGGAAACATTAAAAAGACCACAAAGTTCATGAAAATAATAAGCAAATAGTACACAGAGTCTCTAATTACTTTTAGGTTAACCATGGGATGTGGAAGAATTCAGTTCCACTGGCTACATCAAGGCCTGGCCTCAAGCCACAGAAGGGTGCAGTCCAGTAGAACGAGAACATACCCATGAGGATGAGAGAGAGAGGTGGAGAGAGGACAGAAGGAATTAGCAGGGCTGCAGCACAACAAAACTGAAATTGGACTCTCCTATGTGCATGGAATATGTCATAGATGGGAACAGCTGCTCTTGGACTGGGCTGGCATCATGTCTGGCACTTTCAGGGAGCTGTAGGCTGGCATGGATTGACTGGCTGGGCTGGGCAGCCCATGGGAGAGAAGGGCAGGAAGGGGAAGCTGTGGGACACAGTGGTGGAGGTGAAGGCAACAAAAAAACTCCAAAAGAGCCAAAGTGGCTTTAGTTCCATTAACCAGAGCAGTAAAATTCCCTCAAGGGAAAGAGGCAATGGACTTGCTCCTGGCCAGCCACCACAAAAGATACCTTGCAGCCCTTCAGCATCAGAAGTGAGGGAAACCCATACAGACCCACCAAAATCGTGTCCTCTGGAAGGAAGGAACCAGCCCAGAGGGCGGAGAACAGGGACTTAGTGTGTGCTCTTTAACAGCAGTAGTTACCCTGCTGAAGAATCATAAATGCTATAAATCAACTTTCTGCATGCAAAGCAGTGGTTTATTTGCCTAACCTGAGCAAGCACTGCACACTTTTGCTCTGGAGCATGCACAGCTGTGTACAAATGCTTGTGGGTGCCCTGGGGGGCCTCAGATTACATTAGTTTCAAATCACTGTTTTTCAGATATTACTAGGCACTGTAATTGCAAGTGATTATGCCTGAGCAAAATCAATAATTAATTTAAGAAACAGCTCATATCCTCCGAATGCAAATTTCCTTTTTTCAAGGGACAGCACAGAAGAGTGATGGTGGCCGTTAGTTTTTTGGAAGAAAGTTGTTCCCATTGTGAACCACAGAAATTAAAGACTGAAAGATTTGTGATGTCATCCAGTCCATGTAGGTCAGTGCAGGATTTTCCCCTGCAGTGTCTGCTCTTGTCCTTTGTAGAGTCCACTTTCTAAAGGCTGTGATGTGCTTATAAAGGTGTCCATGCTGAGAAGCATTTCTTAGTAAGTGCTGTGATTTGCATTTAGAGTTAGAAATTTTAATTAAAATTTGAGCTCCTAAGCCACCTGCTGAGGCCTGCTGTCTTCAGAGGAACTTTCCTAGTTAAGAACGAAACATTTTCTTTAAATATTAAACAGTAGTGTGCTTCTTTTGACTGTTAATGTGGCAGTGAAGTGAAATTGGTTGATAAAGTCCAGCATGCAGCCCCTGTACAGTGGGGGGTCACTTTGTGGCAAGATAATTACCAACACGTTGAAGGTAGTGAACAATGTTTTCAGTTAGTGGATGTAGTTTAAAGAAGGCAGGAAATGCTTTTAGAAGGGCAAAAGCAGGATTTTATTTTTTTTTATTTCTCTCCCAATGTGCACAGAAAAGATTTCTAGGCAAGGGTGCACCCAACCGATTTCCAGTGAGTCTCTTCAGGAGCTCTGATTTCTGTGTAATTGTTTGTGTCCTTTAAGTGTCTCTCTTTTTTTTTCATTCTTTATTAGGTGGTTGGCTTACCTGAGTCTTTGTTTACTGTTGTCTATATCTACTTTTTCTGCCATATACCCTACAAAACGAGGTGAAACTAGATCTCTTGATAAAGATTTATTGAAAGACTGGCTAATATGCATGTCTTTCAAGCAATTTTATGCCGCTTTTTGGCTTTTCACCCAAACTATGAAGCATTTGATACTGCACAGACATGGCTGGTCCGAGATTTCTCATGCAAACTCCTTTTAGAAAGAGGAGCTGGGTTTCCAGCTAAGTCTTTTAGACAGATGTTTTATATTCATTAGAAAGCTTGGCTTTCAATGCTGTCCACCCACCCCCAAAAAACTGAGTTCCCTGTTTACAAAATAAGTTCACAAAATACAGAATATTTGAATTTTTACTAAAAAATAACATTGTGTTCACAGAGGTTCATAAGCTGTGCTGAGATTTGCAAACGCACCTGAATGTTAAACAGAGAAATATTTACATGGTGGTCAGTAGTTTGGGTCCAGAGCAGTCTTTGTAAATTAAAAGTGTGACCATCTGCTGACATGAGGATTTATGTGAAGAAGGCCTTCCTTGGAGCTAATATACATCAATAACAGATAAAAATTGAAAGAGTGGGGTTTTATTTTCCTCATTCAATTTTCACTCCACCTGTGGGATTTGATTCCAAATACATTGTGTGTTGACATTCTCCAAGTCAAGTCCCTCCTGCCTTCTGGGTACTGGCTTCATGTCAGACTTAACAGCTCTGTTTTACAAAAAAAAGCCTGACTTATCTGGTCCATGTTCTAGCCCAGCTCAAGAGAGCGTCTTCCTTAAGTGAAAGGAGAGCAATGTGGGTCCAAGTGAGCAATCTGAAACCTCTTATTAGAAAAGCTGCATCAAAGTTACAAAGTGTTGCTGCAAAAGTTGAAGCACTTGGGATGTTTTAAAAGTCTCCAGCCCTTCCTACCCTGTAATGAAGACAGAGTAGATGTGAGAAGTTATTCTTCACTGTGACGTAGGAGAAGGTGCTATCTCCAATGTGCAGATGGGATTCTGTGCAGGTGAGAAGAGCACGGACTCTGGTAAGACTCACTTGAGCTGGGTCCACCTTGGGACGTGACACAGGTGTGTGTTGTTCTTTGTGGTGAGGCACAGTCTAGCCAAGGACATTTCCGATTAACCTTTGTCTTTAGAGCTCATCCACCAGTTCTTTTATCTCAGTTTTGTGATGTTTGCATCTGTCAGTCGTGAAGAGTTGAAGTAATTTCTTTCTGCCCATCCTCCATGGCCAGAGACTCCACTCATTGTCTGTAAAGAGTTGCTCCAGCTCTGAGAACAACCTGTGCAAGTTGGTAATGATGATCCTGCTGAGCACGTGGCTGTGCTTGGAATACAGTATGAGCTTCCTTCAGTAGCAGTTAACATTTGGATATTAAATACTCGAAGCTACACAATGCTCCAGCCACTCCAGCTGGGTAGCAAGCAGCTGCAGGCTTCTTCTGCATTCAGGTCAAAAGGATGGAGAAAATAGCATTAGAAATATTTCTTATTCCTGATAAATAAGAGTTGGCAAGGCACCATTAACAGGTAGAGTTCTCAGCCAACACGTAGATTGATACCTAAAAGATAGATTTTGGTACCTAAAAGATAGGTACCAAAAGCTGCTGTGCTCCAGAAAGCTGCAGTAACTCATGTTGTAGCATCGCGTCTCCTTTGAACCTGATGTTGGCAGGAATCTGGAGTATCAGTGCCAGCCCAACCCACCAGTCCTGCCTGCCTCTTCTCTGGACTGCAGTCTCTGTGTCCAGAGCACAGAACTGTAGTTAAGCCAGTTGGTTATTCTGAAATAGGCTTGTTGGAAATAAAATGGTAACCTGTTGCTGGCTTAGGAGTATTTTGCAGAAAGGAAAATTCAGCATAAAAAACCACTCCTATGTCAAGTTTTCTGGGTGGCTTATGTTTCTCTCTCTGTCTCTCCAGGCTTACTGGAAAAAGATGAATCAGCTTTTGCAAGCCCTGAATCAGAAGCTTGCAACCCTCAGCCATGGGCAAGAAGGGATTGTCAAGATCAGTACTGCTGTCTCTGATAAGCTGGTTGCCTTTAAAACGAAACCTCCGTCAATTCAAAGGGAAATCCTGAGTGTCTGCAGTGACCCTTACACCCTGGCTCAGCAGCTGACACATGTGGAGCTGGTAAGTGGGAATGGTTCCCAACTTCTGCAGCCAGAGATGTTATTTTAAGCCATCAGCTGCTAGGTATTCCAGACATAACCAAAAAATGTCTGCACTGCTGCAGCACATCCCGTGCTGTATCAGCACTGCAGCAGGAGGCAGGGTTTGACAGGTTAAGAGATGCTTGGGAAGTAAACTATATATCAGAGTGTTCCTGTGCATCTTGGAGCAGGTCACTGTACTTCAGCTTGCTTATTTGTGAAATGAGAATCCTATCCCAGCAAAGTCAAGTCCCAGGAATGTCACTTGCCCCACAAGCTCTGCAGGTGCTATTGAAAGGGCTAGTCATTAACGCTTTTATAAGTCTGGAAGAAATTTTAGCAGTTCAAATCCATTTCTCCAGATACACGAAGCATGTGAGTTTTCTGATGTGGCTTTCGTTCTTCCCTTGGGGGTTTTGTGCATGGACATAACGGGTGTGCAGATAGCACCCCCACAAAGTCCTGCTGTTCCCCCTGTGCTGGGCTGCAGTCTGCTCCCAAGCAGGCTCTTGTGTGAAAAATTGCAGTGCTGAAACCTTGGATGTGCTGTTGTGCTGCACACCCGTCTCCCAGGGTCAGGTCCTCCCTGTGGACCTCCTGGATGTGCACAGGAGAACGTAAAACATTGCTGCCATCTGCAGATCTCTTGTTGCTCTGGTGCCCTGCTGCCTGTTCTGCTGTGGACACTGCTCATCCTTGAGGAGAAGGATGGGAAAACAAAACATGAAATGCACTGTGGATTGGAGTCAGTATTAGGAAATCAACCTTTGGAATTCTGAAGATAGTTGATATTCTATTTGTCAAGAAGTGGAATGGTTAGTTTTCAGAACATGCAGCTTTGGCTCTCTTTGTTTTATATAACTTAAGACAGAGAGTAGAAGTCCTTTTGCATGGAGTTTTTGTCTTGCATTTGTTTTTTTCCTCTTCCACAGTACAACTGTCTTCCAAGGGAAAATTCCCTATAACTGAGGCATCACTGCCTTTTTAAAACAAATGCAGCTAGAGATTTTAATTCCACTGTACTGTAATCAATGTTCTCTTCCTTCTCTTTCATTGCTATGTCCGATACATCAGGTGCTCTACACTGAAACTGTCTGATGCTTATTTGTTAGTAAGAATTATTTGCTACTTATGTAAAACAGTTATTGATCAGTAAGAGCCCTATACAGTTATCAGTGTTCAAGTGAGAGGCCCAGAGAAAAAGCATAGGAGTAGACATAAAATTTTCCCTTGAGCAGAATTACTATTTATTTTATTGTTGCTTGAGTATTCTAAGTTTGGGCTGTAGGAACTCCAAAATATCTCCTCTGAAATACCTTTGTGGCCTACAACCTACTGAAAATAATTATTTTTCTAATAAACATGTTTAAGGGGAGTGAAAAGTCTAGCAGGAAGGTCAGCGTGTGGTTGGAGCTGCCACGTTTTTTCAGGAGCTGCTGGAGGTGGCCTGTCTTTTACTAAGAGAGATTTGGATACTTTATTTATTCTTGTTTTGCTTAGTGCCTGGGACACTCTCCAGTGTAAGCAAAGCCTTTAATGTATCACATGCATCCTCAGTGCCTTCCTTACCCAGTGACCCAGAGCCACCACCCCGGGGCGGCACCTGAGGGTCAGTGGGCAGGGAGCCAGGGCAGAGCCCTGTGTGGGCAGCTGAGCAGTGGATTGCTGTGGACACCAGATAACAGCATTACTGCCATTTAACAGCTGGGAAACAAGGCTTTTGAGTAATGCTGAACCACAGCAGGTCTGAGGCAGCACCAAGCACAGAACTGATGCCTGCTGGCTCCCGGATTAAGCCCTGTGCATCCAGCGCAGTGGAGGGGCCTCTTACTGTGGCCTGTCAGTAATGAGACGTATTTATTCTAATTTTCATCTTTCTGCTGACATAGTTCTAATTGTTATTATGAATTTTAATGTCTGGTTAGTTGGCTGTCTAACAGTTCAGTGACACCACTCAGAACTGACAGAGAATGATGGTGTCTTATCAAGAGGAACAGAAGATACTCTGGGGTGCTTTCTTATTTTTCCCTCTCTCTTCCCACTCCCCTACCCTCAACAGGAAAGACTAAGTCACATTGGACCGGAGGAGTTTGTGCAGGCGTTTGTACATAAAGACCCTCTGGATGGCACCAAGGTATGGTTTCTCCACATACAAAGTGTCTCCTGTGACCAGTTTGTCGAGATGTGATGAGGTCCCCAAGAGCAGGGCCTGAGTCATGAGCTGACCAGGGCCAGGCCAACTGGTGGCTTGTATTGTCATGGCAAGGACGGGAACCTGTTGGCAGAGCTTGCACTGGCAGGTCACTGCCATTCCTTCCTGGTGACAAACTGGCCACCACCCTGATGTTGTGCTTTCAGGCTTGTTCCTCCCAAGCTGCTTTGACTGGGACAGATGGTTGTGGCTGTGCACAGCCAGGGAATGTCTGTTGCTCTGCTGAAGGAGTAAAGGCTCTGGATGTGATGTAATGCCCTCCGTGTGTGCCCAGACACCACAGCAATGAGTCAGTGCGTCATGAATCAACTCTTCTCTCTCTACACAATAGCTTTTAACCCAAAGCACCACAGGGAACAGAGTGCCTGATCAAGGTTTCATCCAAAGGCTGTGAAAGCCACTTGGAGTCTTTCCACTGATTCCATTGAGGTTAGAAGCAGCATTTCAGTGAGTGCCGCAATAAGGAAGGAGGTTTCCTAGCTGGAGAGGGAGAGTCAGAGATTTCACATACTGTCTGAAAAGAAAGAGGGTGGAAAATTCTTCCGCTGAACTGTGTATGGGTTCCCACTGAGATCATACATCAATGGCTGAATTTTCTTATTGCATGCCAAAGGTATCTGGAAGACCTGTGTTCGTAATGCTGCACAAAGAGCCCCAAAATAGCTTGTAGTGGTGAAAAGATGGATGGATGGATGGATGGATGGATGGATGGATGGATGGATGGATGGATGGATGGATGGATGGATGGATGGATGGATGGATGAAATGTGCAACATTGGGCCCTTTCCTTCTCTTCTAGGACTTATGGAGATTCTGCGGTTTGTTTCAGGATGAGGGAAATAGGCAGAGATGGAATTACAGGTATTCTGGGCATTGATCACATTCTTTAGAAAGGAACCCCAAGGCAGCAAATGTGTGTCAGAAACACGAGATACCAAACCAGACACAGTGAGATTTCAGCCACCTGGGCTTCAAGTCAGCAAGGCTGATCGAAGTGGGTAGTTTGGAACTTTTCTTCATGCTCTGCGTGGTTGATTTAGAAAAGCTTCTGTGCCAAGATAAAGCCCAGGAGGAGAGCCTTGTACACAGAATCACAGAATAGTTTAGGTTGGAAAACACCTCTAAGATCATCGACTCCAACCCTTAACCCAGCGCTGCCAAGGCCACCACTAAACCATGTCCCCAAGTGCCACATCCATACATTTTTTGAACACTTCCAGGGATGGTGATTCCACCACTTCCCTGGGCAGCCTGTTCCAGTGCTCGACTACCCTTTCAGTGAAGAAATTTTTCCTAATAGCCAATCTAAACCTCTTCTGGCACAATTTGAGGCCATTTCCCCTTGTCCTGCTGCTTGTTACTTGGGAGAAGAAACCAAACCCCCCCCTGCCCTACAACCTCCTTCCATGGAGCTGCAGAGAGCAAGAAGGTTCCCTCTCTTTGTCTCCAAGCTGAGCTCCCCCAGCTGCTCCTCATCAGTTTTGTGCTCCAGACTCTTCCCCATCTCCTTTGCCCTTCTCTGGACATGTCTTTGGACAAAGCAGGACAAACTTCATGTGGAGTCATATTGCCTGACCCATGAAGAACACCCCTGTCAAACACAGGGAGTTGGCTCAGGTCTGAATTCCCTCCAGCTGGAGATCATATTAAACATCTTTCTTGCGTGAGGGCTTCAAAAGGCTTCACTTATGAATGTTTATCAAGCATTCTGAGCTGCAGATGGAAGATGCTTGGGAGGTGCTAAATATTGCTGCCATTTATAAAGCTTAACCTTTAAAAAACAGTCTGTCTCAACTTTCCTGTTACACATTTTTCACAAGTTTTGTGTTATTAGCTGTGGCTCTTATGCCCTGGCACAGGACAACAGTTCTGAGATGGAAATACTATTTTCAGAATAAAACCTGGGGTTTGTGTACTTTTTGCTGTAATAGGGAACAAGAAACAGAGCACATGAAAAGCAGCCGCTATGGTTAGGCTGGGGCTGATTTGGGTTTCCTTTGGATTTTTTGATATTTACATGCTGCTCGCTAACATTTACTTTTGAGATAGTTTTAAAATACACTTTTATTGTGTTTGTAGTCTATTCATAAAGTGGCTCAGGATTTCAGTCCTGTTAAGCTTTGCTCCTCCATAGCATGGTACTGTGATTTCTGTTTCTAAACACGTTTGTATACAGAATCACAGGTGAATATTTTCTTACTTTGAATTACCTTGGGAATCATATTAAGCCCCATTTCTGAAGGGGTTCTTAGTCACTGGTTTACCTTACATAATATGGATGATCCCATTGACATTAATGGATCTTTGCTTATGCATTATGATTTTCTTCTTAGTGGCATGCGTTTATGGTACCTCTGGGAAATGATTATCCTAATAAAACAAAAATCAGTATTCTCTGGTACCCTCTAGTGGATGTTACTGAATGTTCAGACAAACCTCTTGAACTCCAGAGAGCTGAGTGTCCTAGAATGGACTGTCAAAGAATTTAAAGCTGGGAAAAGGACTTGAAGTCTTACAGTCCCAAGCAACATTCTCGGGCCATGTGAACTGCCCTGTCACTCCTCTGAAGTCAAATTTTCTGTGGATGACAAAGAAACTGGAAGAGTTCAGCCAAGTATCTGCTCACACAGCCTGTATCAGTTACTGGAATTTATGTTAAATTTTATATAAATAAGTGAAAAATATGCTTCTTGTAATGGCTCTTATCAGTGAAGTGTCTCTGGCATGTAAGTGACCTGTTCAAGCACAGCCATCCAGGCAGAGCTGGTTGCTAAGAACCTGTTTTTCTGAATACTCACTAAGGAAAATAGCAGGGTTTTTTCATGAAGAATCAATCAGAACTGTGTTTTCTCTTGTTTATCTCATGTACACTTCACTAAATTCTGGTCCCTCCCCTCCAGAAAAGGGCTGCGGGTGATTTTATTTACTGAAGGAGAGGAAGTCCTGGAATCAAAGTCACAAACTGAGCCTGCCGTGGAAGACCGTGCCTGTCTTACTTTGTCTGCATGTCCTTGTTGATGTCAGAATCCTGCAATGCCCCAGCTGTTCATATCCCAGTGAACAAGGGTCAGTGCAGACTGTCAGTGAACACTTGCTGCAGGCAAAATGGGGCTGTTTTCTGGACGCCAGTGTGAATTGTGCAGTGTGACACACCAAGCTAGACCCCCATCTGCCACTCACAGACTTTTTAAAAGGGGCCCTTAAATGCAGTCTTCTATGAGCACGAGAGAGATGTCGCCAGTAATTACCTTTGTGCAGTATTTATCTTAGTGATCAGGTAGCTGACTGGAACACAGTTACATCTTTCTGTGCTTTTTTTTCCCCCCAGACTTGTTTCAGTGAACAGAAGAAGACAAGTAACCTTGAGGCCTATGTGAAATGGTTCAATAGACTCTGCTATCTCGTAGCAACAGAAATTTGCATGGTAAGTTACAAGTATGTGCTATGTTTTACCACATGCCTGAAGTACCACTCTGAGATTTTATATTAATAAGCAATCCTGGGGATTTATTTCTTATGACCCAGCTAAGCATCTGATGGTAAGTTTTAGCAGTATTGCACTCGCAGAAGCGACCTGATAAATGACAAACATATTGCAAAACAGAGGCGGCGGCACACGGGGGAATGCACTGTTCTCTTGATGTGGTAGGGGCACAGTGTGGAATAATGAACCCTGCAGGAAAAAAGAGAGGGAAAAATGCCTTGAGTTATCCTGTGAGATTTCTGCCAGCAAAGATTCTAGTAGAGCCATATTTGTTATCTGTCATCCTAAAAATCTGCTCAGTGTGAGAATTCCCACTGCGTGGCTCTCTGTCCTGCTGCCCATTAGTGTAGCTGTGGCTGTTGTTTCTTAACTTGGTAGTGGTTTTAGTTTGTTTAACTTGGTCCCATCAAAATGAAATTAATGTTTTCCCCTTTGAAAAGGGTGTGGAAGGGAGGAATAATAATAGTTTAAAGAGCCTGTGACACATAAGAATTACCATTTGAAGATCATCTTTGGAAAAGATAGGGTGATTCCAGTCCAATTAAAATGTGTATTTAAAATACTATCATTTGGCCTGGCCATATTGCTAAAGGGACAGAAGAGGGGAAAGGGATTAATGCCATGAAACAAGCTCTTCTTGGAACAAAGATTCTGCTGTTATAGAGGTGTGAAATCCTGCCCTTAGGAAACTTTGTGCTGATGTGCCTACAGACTCGAGGGACGCCAGCAGGGAGCTGAGGCTCTGCTTCAGGGCTGCTTGGGCTGCCTGTCCCAGCACTGAGACGGTCACTGGGGCTGGGAATTGCTATGAATTTCTTCTGTGTCACTGCAGTGAAAGCTTTGATTTCAGAGGCTGCCAGTCACCAGCATCCACTGGATTGCTGGAACAGAATTAGGGCCAGTGACTGAAAGCAGATGGCCCAAGCTGTGCATGAAGCCATGCTATGCATGGAACAAATGCTTAGGATGACCTCCAGTTCTGCATATGCTCATTACAGATACTCATTTATTTTAATTTACAGCCTGCGAAAAAGAAACAGCGAGCACAAGTCATCGAATTCTTCATCGATGTTGCCCGAGAGTGCTTTAACATAGGGAATTTTAATTCACTGATGGCAATCATTTGTAAGTACAGCTTCTAACTGGGTCTTCCATCAGCTGTCACAGATGAAAAAGGAAACTCAGCTCTTATCAATGGGTCTCTTTTTTCTCTCTCACTCATAGCTGGAATGAATATGAGTCCAGTTTCCAGGCTAAAGAAGACTTGGTCAAAAGTGAAAACAGCCAAATTTTTCATTCTCGAGGTAAAAAAAAATAAATTCCTGATGCACTGCTTTAATTATACTCAGGATATTTTTGTTTGGGAATTTTACATTGTTATCCAGGTGTGAGATGTCTGGAGACACATTTCACAGGCAGAGGGCCTGATTCTAAGCTGAAATATCTCAGGTGTAGTGAGGAAGGTGTAAAGCTGCTGATATGCAGAGGGAATTCAAAGTACTCAAATAAATAAGAGGAATTAAAAAAAACCCAAACTATGAGCCTATATGCACGCTGTAGTGCTTCCACTGATGCATGTTTTGTTTAGCTATGGACACAATGCTGAATGTAAAGCTCCCAATCTATACCTTGGATGTTGAGTGAAGACCCAAGGTTGTGTTTTGTATTGAGGATTCCAGGATTTGGCACACATAAAATGTGCAGAGCTTATTCTTCACATAAAAGCTCAGTGAGTTGTTAGTAGAAAAATCAAAGGTATAAACAGCCATGGGCTGCAGACCTCTCATTGTATCCTTGGTGCATGGAGTTCTGCAGGTATGTGGATTTTGAAGAGGGAGGCTCAGCTCTGCTCATGGTTTGCTGCAACTGAGCTTGAAATTGTCTTTAGAGGACCCAGGCCACTTTCTAACCAACGTGTGTTGTTTTGTGCGTGTAGCACCAGATGGACCCTACTGGCAACTTCTACAACTACCGGACAGCGCTGCGGGGGGCTGCTCACAGGTCCCTCACCGCACACAGCAACAGGGAGAAGGTAGGTGTGACCACATCCCATCCATCTCCACATGGGTGGGGTGCATTTCTGCTGGAAGTCAGTGGCTCAAACACTTGATGCAGATGCTCTCCTCCCTTCCATGGGTCACCAGTGCAAGGCCTGTGTGCTTCAAGATGCAACTGGAAATGTAAAATGTGAAAAAAAATGTGATTGAAAGAGTCTGGATAGGATCAAAGCCAATCTTTGTGGACTTGCTGTCAGACATGGGGAGGGTTAGAGAGGGCAGGACACACAGCATGGAGGACTTTGTTGCAAATGTCTCTACATCCCTGGAAAATTCACGTTGTTTAGATTGATAAACCTGATGGAACAGGTATTCCAAACTGAAACAACTTTTATTTTGGCGATGGAGCACGAGCCTGGCAGACGCAGGTGGAGCTGTGCTTTGCTACAGCTGTGCCCCGAGGCTCTGGCACAGAAGCCCCTATTGTGTGATGTTTGAGGTGAAATGGAGAGCAAAGGGCACAGCAATGGAGACGAGGTGGATCTCCATTTACATTACAGAAAGATGATTTACCACAAGTCCTGCAAGGGAGTGTAGTCTGAATCCATTGCAGCAAATTTGGGGTGATATTCTGTCCTTGTGAATTTTCATTTCATTTGGTTGTTGCTGCCATCTCAGTGAGCAAGAATTGAAGTGTTTTATCAGTGTTCAGGGCAGATGTGGAGCTTTCTGACATGTCACTGATGCTGCAAAAATCAGATTGACAAGATGTTAGAGTGTAGGATCCTCCTGTTTTGTGTCCCGGTATGTTTCTTGTTAATTTTCTTATTCCTCCATTCAATTCTTTATTTTTTTGTTATATGAAAGAGGATTTGTGTTTTACACTGTAATTGTCCATAAATAGGTAATCTCTGCACTGAGCATGGCAAAGCTGAAGTAGATACTGCATGAACAAGCACAATATGGAATTTAGTATTCATTCACTAGAGGAGCTAGGCCAGATGCTAATCTCACACCCCTGTAAATTTGATGTAAATCTGCTGAAGCTAATGGAATCTCACAGCATTTACAGTGAAATGAGATCAGCATCTGGTGGCAGGCTGACTCAGCTGCAATGGGAGCACACTGAGTAGTTCTGAAAAGCACTTCTCTCTGCAAAGGAGAGATGATTTGGATGTTTGTGACTGGAAAAGCAATTCTTTCAACTCTCACACTCTGCAGCGAGGACCTGTCAGTCTGAGATGCTTTTGCAGTTTAGTTCTTCTGCAACCATCATAGATATTCAAACCAGTTGCTTTATTGTTGGACTTAATTTCCTGTGAAGTTAGCAATCTCTGTCATATCTCTACCCCCAGCTGGTTAATACTGATGGCAGAGAGGTTATTAGATTGAAAGGAATCAATTTTACATCAGAAAAGCCCATATTCTGTTTTCCTCGTGCAGACAACATTAGTTCAGTTAAATGCTCCAGGATATGATTTGGTAGCTACTCATACTGGGTATTTTACTGTGTCAGATACAGCAGATCGTGTAATGCTTTCTGTAGGATTAAGCAATTTTGTTTCTTTTTATAAGCAAGATTATAATGTATTTGTTTTAATGAAGTTGAACACATTCGAAAGAACATGATCACTTCTTTTTGATAGAAAATGTTACATTGTTTCTTGGCAAACTCCTAGCAAAGCTCATTCTGAAGAAAATTTTTATCTTCAAACTGAATTGTGCTTTCAGAGGGGTGTACTGGTTAGTAAGTAAGTCTGGTTTTGTCTGTGCAGTCAAATGACCTGTGACAGCTCCAAAATGAAGTCATTCCACTGGGAAACTCTGCATTGTACTTATGGCATGTCTCTGGCTTTGAAATGTTGGGAGTATGTACAGCACAGCACTGTGTGTTGTTGCTGTCTGATACTGTGGAGCAAGAACACGTCAGATCTCATTAACTTTTCTTCTTTCTGCAGGAGGCAATTGTCCTTCAGCATGTGGGTGGTTTGGATGGCATGGAGGGGGGATAAAAATGGAGAGAAATACGAGTTTCTGGCACTAACCCAGGTTTTATACTAGCAAAGTGCCTGGATTTAAGCCAGTATTAGAGTATAATTCTAGCCACTTTTGTTAGTTTTCCTACAGAAATTTGGAAAGCAAAACATACAGGGTAATACATTTTTATTGGGGAAATAAATGGTGACCAAAATACAGCAATTCCATGGAAATGTGTAGAGAATTGGTATCCTCGGGTGTGTCTCTGGCACCTTTTGGATGAGATGAGAACAAGCTCTGCCATGTTCTGAGCTGACTGAGGGCTCTGTAGCTGTATTAGCCTGGCATCCAGCCCACATTTGTCTATCTTTCCTCTCAGCAAGGCTTTTCCTTCATGTTTAGTACCACTAATGGTGCTGACCTTGCTCCCAGGCAGTGGAGCAGGGCAGAACAAGCTCACATCTGCCTGCAAAAATATATGTAGACAGAACCTGGCAGTGATTTCTAGCTGGGGATCAGTGTGTGGCTCCAGCTCTCTGTATCTTTCTGCCTTTTAAGACCACACTGGTTAATGAGTCATCATCATTTTTGGTAGAAAACAAACCACATGGAGTTGTATTCTTTGCTGCAGGTTGATTGATCTAGTTTGGATAATAGGAAAATAAATCCTGAAACACACCTAGCTCAGTCTGACTAGAAATTGCTCCACCTGACCCTAATAGGAGGGCTCAGCATTTTGGGAGGATAGGCTGTCCTTTGTTTTCATTCCTGAGTTTTATCAGTGGAATGTATCAGGATAAGTATCACGCTCTTGGCGTGTCAGTCCAGGCTTTTTTATGGCTGTTGCAGTGACATTACAGAGTTTATCTGTGGCTGTCCCATAAGAAAGCCAGCAGAGATGCAGAGCTTTAACAGTTTACTAGATGTGGTATTTTAGCTGGAACAGAAATTGGCTTCCATTTTCACAACACGCACTGGCAGTATCTTGTGGACTCCTTGCCTCAGTGTTTTCACTTCTATGGCTTGTTCACACATTGTAGCATCACAGCGTTGTAGCATCCATGTAGACTGGAAAATAACAGCTGCCAATCCTGTTCTGGGTCCATTTCATATCCTGTTACAGCTGATGTACAGCATGAGGTGGAATAACATTAAATACTTAACTAAAGGGTTGCTCTCTTGGCTGTTCTTGCTTGCCATTAAGGTACTTTAGCTTTGGTGCTGCTTAACAAGCTCCACTTCTGTTAATATACAAACAGCCTGGTGGAAACATTCGGACACTCTGCCATGCAGTGTTTTCCTTTATGTTCATGGTAGTTAAGTTTGTACTTGGTGGTTTAAAAGACAGACGTTGCTGCCTCAGCAGAATTCTCACAGGGGCAGCTGCACCTTTCTTCAGCTCAAACCCCCCAAGTGGCCTTTTGCTGTCACAGTGTCACTGCTGGAGAGGTGGGCAGACTGAGGTTTGACTGTCGAATCCCAGAGCCCTGGGAGTCAGCTTTCATGGACTGGTCCTTTGTGTTATCTTTCTTTTCCCTTTGAGTGGTGAGACGAAGGACCCTGAGGAAGTCTGCTTCACTCTGGATCTCTGCTGAGGTTCTGAGGATGCACTTCAGGAGCGCTGTCACTGCTTTCTGCTGTAGAGCATCTGGCATCAAATTTATTTGTCCCTGCTTGTAATTCCATTAATTTAAAGAGTTCTACCCAGAAATAGACTTCTTTTATAGCAAATTATGACCCAACTCTGATGGGTTAGAGGGAAGGCTTGGATCACTGCTATATGCCACTCTGCCCTGGATGATGTCCAGGGCTAATTTTGAGAATTGCAAGGGTCTCTCTGGCTACTGTTGGCAGTTTCCTGTCAACCAGCTTAATATATTCAATCCTGTTGTCTGCAGGTTAATTTGGAGAAGCAGGTTGTACTAATCAGGCACCAGGAAGGAAATTACATGCCTCAAGAGGTAGCCACGCATGGAGCTGTTGAAAATGAAACAGCTCCTGATTAACTGTTTGTAGACAAGTCCTTGGTCATCACATTTTATTCTGCCTTTCCTTGTCCAGGGACAATACTAGTTCTTTGGTTCCCACCTGTGTTTAAATTGATCAATTTGTGTGTTCAACATCCCTGCTTATAAGGACGCAACAGGAAAGGGAAGAGTTCTGCAATGTTATTTTGCTCTTTGCTGTCTGGTGTTGTCATTAGACAGTGATGCTGTTGATAATAAACTGGGCTTTTAGCATTTTCTTAGTCATGGTATTCTGCTCAGTGAACACTGTGTTCAGTTCACTTTCATCTCAGCATACAACCTGCTGGTGGCTGAAGGTCTCTCTAGACACTACTGCCCTTTTGCCTGCCTGTCGCTGTACTGCTTTTTAAGTGCACAGCACACTGAAAAGCTTAATACTTCTTTATTCTCATCTCTCCCAATTGAGTTGTTCTTCCATGCAGAGAAAATACTGAACTGAAAAGATAATGGTTATGTCATTTCTCTCCACAGATTGTGATCCCCTTCTTCAGCCTATTGATCAAAGACATTTATTTTTTGAATGAGGGATGTGCTAATCGCCTTCCAAATGGACACGTCAACTTTGAAGTAAGATCTAAAAAATGTTTTTACCTATCCCATTCCGATAGCTGAGAGACTGTCTGAGACTACTGGCCTGCAATTTTCAGTGCAGACCATCAAACACTGAACATGAGATAATCTTACTGTATCTGAGTGGAATGATTTTATGTTTACAGAAATTTCTGGAATTGGCTAAGCAAGTAGGAGAATTTATAACATGGAAGCAAGTGGAGTGTCCATTTGAGCAGGACCCTAACATCATCCACTACTTGCACACTGCTCCCATTTTTACTGAAGATGGTAAGACTCTGTACAATCACTAATCACTGAAAATGTCTCTCTTCATCACTACTAATTAACACCCTGATGCATGGTTTGGTGATCTCTCTCACTGATCAGTCCCAGCTCTTTCCTAGCTTTCCTGCCAAACAGCTTGTTTATCCCCAGTCTATCAATGTGTTTTTGCAAATACAACCTTCTAGCACATGTAGCTGCTGCCTGATGGCTTTTCTCTTGTCTGTAGCTTCTCTATAAGGCACTGTCTAGGAAGCTGCCATTGTGGCTCTATTTTTGTAATCACAAAAAGAGGCCACACAAGCATGTCATGGGCTGCTGTGAATGTCAGCTGTCGCTTAGCCACTCATTCTGTGATTGATGGAACCAGAGCTAATCTCTTTCACAAACCAGCACTGTCATCTCTTCAGTAAACAAAGCCCAGGGCGATGGAGTCCAGCTGACCTCCTCCTCTACAACAAAGACACACGTTATCTACAGAAAAGAATTTTTAAGAAAACCTTTTCTATTAACTTCAGCTGTTGCTATGAAAGCCCTGTTCTGAAATTATTTTTCTGATTGTCTTTTTATGCTTATCTATCCTTGTCAGTTTGGTATCCAGCATGTCAGACTGTGTCACTTCATGTTGGTTCGTGTCAGCTGCCTCTCTATACACTGTCACGCACAGAATTGTCTATAGCAACCTTCCCGTAAGCTATTCTGCTGTTGGGTTTATTTTTCCTTCATTCTATTGGCAGTTTTCTGTACTAACCCAAGGTAATCAGACCAGACAGCTTGTATTTCACAGAATACTTCAGAAAGCAAAATACTGCTTCTAAAACCCTGCCTAAATCCTAAGAATGACTGCCAAAATAGAATAATTAATATAATTAAAGTAATATGTATCAAAAGGAGATAGGATGAAAGTATTTCATCTTGTTTTAGGCTCTAAAGGGACAGAAAATGAAAGTCAGGGTAAAAGTACAGTTTTCAGGCTACTGGACTAAAAAAGAATGACCTCAACCCACTAATTGTTTGCAGATTTTCTCCCTCATGTCGTCCCCTATATTCATACTGCTTTTGTGAAATGCCCTTTGCAGAAGCCACAGGAAGCCTCCCCCATTACCAGGGCCAGTGCAGAGTAGAAAGAACTGCCCTGAATGAAAGGTGGGAGGATATCTGAGAGAGATGCAGCAGTGGCATGTGAAATGCAGCTGTACTGTGTTTGTCACGATGCGGAGGAATGGTGGCCAACACTTGAATATTAAAAGACAATGCATTTGTAGCACAGACTTGAATGCTGAGATGGTTCCAGCATTAAAGAATAAAAGCATCATGAAACAGTCAAATGGAGGAAATGTGTGTGAACACAAATTACAGCCTGTGATTCAAAGACGACAGATATTAATGCACTTGCAGCTTTTGCAGAGGACACTCTACAATTTAGACTCATTTTGGTGTCATAAAATGCATCCTACAGTGTAAAGATTTGCAGGGGGGAAAAAAAAAGATTTATTTTCTTCCACTACATTCCTTCTCTGGTTTCTGTAACTCACTCTTACCTTGAGGGTATTGTGTATCCTTTTAAGCTACCATGTCCCCATAAGCTTTAAAAAGATTGAGAAACGTGAAGTTGTGTTAAATGATGAGAATATCCTTAGTTTTTAAAAGCTTATGTGTTTAGGTGTCAGGTCTCACTATCTCTTTTTTAATGTTCGTATAACTCTTGATTAGCAGTGCCATGAGGGAGGAAATGGGCCCAGATCTCTATATGTAAAACCAGAGACCATTCAACTGCTTAATATTGTTATGAGAAGGTCATGCTAACATATTTTAACTCTGGGCTCCTTTACTGTTCCATCAAAATTAACATAACAGCTTTCCAAGGCAGACACGTGAGCTAAACATCAGTGTCCCACTGGTTACCAGCTACCTGATGGACCGTGAAGTTTTAAAATTTCTCTTTCTGTGTGGTACAAAAGGACATACAGGAATGCAGAGAGATGAGGCTTACCGATGCTATTGGAAATAACACATATTTACCGTTTCCAGGTTTGTATCTGGCTTCCTATGAAAGTGAAAGTCCGGAAAACCAGACAGAAAAAGACAGGTGGAAATCCTTAAGGTAACCTCTCTTTTTATCAGCTCATTTCTAAAGTACCTCCAAACTGCACTGATACCAAAGCTTGTGAAGTGCAAGTATTTAAACTGTGACCTCTGAGGGAGGTCTCTTCCATTTAAAACTAATTTGCAGAACTGAGGCTGCACTGATAAAAGCTCATTTTAATCTCAAATTATCCTCCATGTAAAGAATACCCTCAGCTTGCTGTACCCATGCAAAAGCCTGATGCAGATGAAGAATGCCCCAGGCTATCTGGATCTTCCAACAGTTTACAGCTCTTCTAAGAGATGTATAATGGTTTGATATAAGTGAGAATATGAAGAAAGTGATTAAAACAACCCAAACCTTTAAATTTGCTTCTTTTTTTTCATTGTCCTTATGTTTTACATTTACAGATCCACTATTTTAGGGAAAACTTGAAGATTGAGAGATTATTGCAGTAGGTCAAGGAAAAGAAATCCGCAAACATTTTGCACTACTGATTCCAAAGATGCCTGTTTGGGATTTAGACAATTTCTTTTGTTTGAGTTTTTTTGTTGGGTTTTTTTGACTGCCTAACATGATGGGTGAACTGGATTCATCCACTGAAATCAACAGAACTGTGTGCACAGTGATGCTTTTCTAACTATGAGACAGAGAGAGGAAGGACAAACAGACTATTTGTGGCTGTGCCCAAACTGCGTCAGGATCACTGTAATTTTGCCTCTGAAGGAAAACGCAAGAAAACCAGGAGCAAGGAGAATCATGGTACTGCAAGAGAGAATGGAAAAGTATAAAAAAGGAAAGCAAAAATACACAAGAGTATTTCAGAAGCAGGTGCTTCAGACAGCGGTTCTTTAAACCCTCTGAGGATTGTAAAATTAAATCAAAGACAGACACAACAGCAATCTGGTTAATTGCTGAACGAAGAAAAAAAGAACTTAATCTTGCATTAGCAGTCCCCCAGCCTTGTTGAACAAAGCACTGACTGCTGCAGGCATGAGCTTGCCGGGATGAGGACTGACACTGCTCACATACAAGTCTGCCACATTAGGCCGTGTCAGTCTGGGACAGTCCTCCTGACCCCATGGATTTTTACAGAGAACAACCTGGAGTGTGACTATTGCTTAGTTAATCTTCCCACTGCTGTTATTGCTTTCCTTACTGTGAATCTGGGTCGGTCTGAGGAGGGCACAGAGGGCAGACGGTGCTGCTTAAAGACACCCCCACCACTTCTGAGGTTGAATGAAGAAGCAAATGACTCTGGACTCAACTTACCTCTATTTAATGTATGTAGTGTATTCCCTAAATTTCTTGATGCCGAGTTGCATCTTTTAAGGGGTTTTATCACACTCAAAGAAAAAAGGTACTAGATTACCATTTCTATCAGGTTCCAATTAACACAGTACTGTTTACTTTGCAACATGATACTTAGGAGGATGGGGGGTAATTGCTCTGAATTCGGGAACTACATGGTATGCTTTAAAAGGACAAAGGGTTTCAGACTAGAATGAATGCACTAAAAAATTTGTCATTCATGAGCAGATAAACATTTTTGTCTTTTTTACTTTTAGGATGTAAAGTTCACCGTTTCCTTACAGATAATATGAAATAGGGACTATGTCTTGTGTTTAAAGTTGTACAATAATCAAGGTGCTACTATAATAGACACATTAAATGTTAATGAACTATATTAGATTGAAAACTAAGCCCTAACAGTAGACTTATTGTTTGTGTGTGGAAGGAATGTTCCTAACTGCCCCAGAAAATATCTGAAAAAGCTAAAATGAAACCTAAATGCCACATCATACTGAACTTTGCATTTTTGTTACTGACTTGGTGCTACCTTTTCAGATGTTCCAGTCCTTCTTTCCCTACAAAAGGATGTAACCCCTTCTGCAAAATCAGTAATAATTTTATTTCAGCACAGACTGATTCCAAGTGGCCGTAGTGTTTTGAAAAATTAGGTAATCACAAAACCTCACTGTGTTGGCCTATTCAGCCAGGAAACTGAACTGTTCCTGCCCTCTGCCAGGCCTCAAAGTTGTCCGTGCCTGAGTGAGCTGTTGACCTGCAGGCATTGGTGGGCAGCTTGAGAATGCTCTGTGTGGTGCACTCCAGGGTTGATGTGTTTGCAGAGCAGTTCTGTGTTAGGTTATGGCCTGTGGGAGCCCAGTCTGGCTCACTGAATCCACTGCTCTTGTGCTTGCTGAGCTGAGCAGGATGGATTCCTCTGGATTTGCAAACAGGGGCTTGAGGCAGAACTTCAGGTCTCCTCTTCCTGTAGATCTATCAGCACATGAATTCAAACATAAAACTCTATAATGTGTTTGTTTGAGCTTTGTATGGAAGAACTAAGTGTAAAGATGGCACAGCACCATTGCAGCCATGGAATGATGACTATTCTGCTGATATTGTGAATATGCTGTTTGTTAATTTTTTGTACATGAGCTGAGAGCTACACAGAGAAACTATACACATATAGCTGTTCCTTCAGGCAGAACCATTTCCAAAATGAAGCCATTAAAAGCCTGTTAAATTTCAGATGAATCCAGAGCAATAACCATAAACATATCTACAACAATGCTAATGTTTAAGTGTATTTGCTAAATGGTAATTTTTTCTTACTATCTGCATCTTTTTAAAAGGCACAGTGTGACTTCACAGTGGAAATATGGGGGTTTTGTTTATCTGAAACCCAGTGCATAAGGAGGGGCCCTTTCTTGAAACCTGCCTTTTTAAAATGGAAATCCTCACTCCATTTCAAATGAGCCACTAGAGACTGGTACAGATGAGATTATTAAACCGTGACAATTAATTAAAATGTGATTTCTCATTATAATTCCATATATTTTGGGGCACCTTCCATGAATTTTGGCAATTTTGTAAATATAAGTTAAATAAGATCTCCTAAAGTTTATCACTGTTGCAAACTAAATCACTATCGTAGTCCAAAACTTTCAAACCTCAGTGCTTAAAACAGAAGCATAAAGGTCAGATTTAGGTGGGTATTTAAGGGCTAAGTGGGACTGTCAGAAGCACTAAATTATTCTTAAGCCTTTACATAGTCACACATATAAAAGGTCTTTTTTCAGAAGTGCTAAACATCCTCATCTCTTGGGGAGTAGTGAGGCAATTATTACTTTATAGAGGTGCGTGGCACATTAATCTGTAGTATTTGATCTCCAGAGACACTCACTGCTCTTTGCAAAATGACTTCGAGACTAGAGCACAAAACAACTTAAAATGAGAAGACAGTGGTTTCAAAAAACGGACTTCCCTGCCTTCACATGATTTTGTAGCTGATATCCTATTTAAACAGAAACAATGTAAGCCTTAAGTTGCAGCTATTGGTTGCATTTCTAATTGATCTGTGGCCTAACCAGGGTGAACAGCTCCTGGCAGGAGCGTGGTTAGAGCCTTGCTGCACCAATAAGCACCAGTAAAACTGAAAACAAAGAATGACAACTTGGGCCATCAATTTCTTCTAAAAATGTATTTTACATGAAAATGAGAACATAAACATGTCCAGTAATCCATTTTTCTTGCTATAAAGGCATAAGGAACTCCTGCCATGCTGAAAAGAAAGCAGGATCACTTCCCACCAAGCACTAAACCCCACTATAAGGCATGCAGTCATTAGACCAATATCTAGACAAGTTACTAGTAATAATGTTGGGGCTTTCTAATTCTGCTTCTTTGAGTGGATTCACTCTTCGACAGCTGCTTGAACTAATGCTACCCAGAGAACAGAGCAAAACTAGACCTGTAGGTCTGCAGTGTTGGTATCAAACCCCTAAGCTGGTAAGATGTGAATATGACACAGTCTTGCAGAAGCATTAACTTAACTTCTGGTATACAGCAGTATTTTAAAAGACCCAAATACATGAAATCACTTCTGCACCTCCTCCAGTGTAATCAGAATTGTAGCAAAAGTCCTATTTTTTCATTTCTTGAGTGTGCCATTCTGCAATGTGGAGCTAGGTATAAAGCTCAGTGGAAAGCAACGAGGGAATTGTGTGCCTTCAGCTTGTGTGAGGTCAGTAGACAAACTTGCTCAATGCCTTTCAAAAGACACTTAAATCATACAATGTTGCTCTCAATTTCACATCAGCATCAATCACATTACTGAATTAAAGGTGCATGGATCTAGGTCAGCTGGGTGTGACTAAATTTTCAGGGCAGAAACTCAAAACGAGTCAAGCACTCAAGAATCTTGTGCTCCAGAGTACACTGATTAGACTAACATTGTTCCCTCTCTTATGAACACAGTCGTGTTGTACATCTCTGGAAGCTCCCCATGTGGACAGGGCAAACTGTGATCTCAGCTTCTGCTGAGGTGTCACTTTAAAAAAGTGTGGACAGCTGCTAAAGCACTTCAAATAAGAAACAATTTAAATGTAGAGATATTTTTCTCATCTTGAGAATATTTTCTGATGTCGTCAGTGGTAATAAGATAATCACTCACTTAAAAATTAAGCCTGTCCCTTCCTAATATTTTGGTTATTTCATCATGTTTTATTGCAATAGTTTATGCACCTTTTCTTAAAGCACATGAGCACTCGTTTGCACATGACTGTAAATCCAGTTTAGAACAGAGCTCAGATGACTGAATATGTAATTGGAATTATCAACAAAAAAGACATGTTAGTAGAAAAGATAGTTATGCATATCATTGTAAAAATGTTGTACAGTTAACAGTCTCTGGCCTAGCAATGACTGTGTTCCATGGAATGAGACTGATTCCAAGCATAGCAATGTGCCAGAGGAAAAACTCCAATTAATTTTGATGGGGTTTGGAGCAGTCCTGCAATTATTAACTGTAGTACAGTTTTTAGTTATTCATAGGTATTAAACTGTATTGACAACTGGTGTAGTCTCTGTGCCAGGTGCAACTCTCAGATGGGAGATGCACTTAATAGGGTGAAAATCCAGCCTTTGCAAAAGTTTTCTTTGACATTGTTGAAGTTTCAGCAGCAAATTTAAGGACTAAATCTGATCCAATGAATTAATTCATGTCCAATAGCAAAATTTTACTTTCTGTCTTTAAGAACCTTTTTCTCTTTTTATACTGGTAGAAATTAGCCATACTGTCTCAAATGACTCTCTCATTGGAAATTAAACCCCCTTTGACTGTGAACTGATTATTTCCATTGTTGTAGTTGCAGAATGGGGTTAAGGAGTGACAAGGAAACAGGGAAAAGCCCCTTTGTTACTGCTCAGAGACTCAACTGTGGGCCAAAGCTGTCTTTTCTTTTGTCCTTTCTAACATTGCGTGTCGAGTGAAATTACCTGTGTAGGTGGTGCAGGGCATTACTGAAGTGTGGCTGGGGAACAGCACATGTACCCAGGCTCAGGATGGCAGCACAGGCACCATCAGGGACACACGGGGGTGATGAGATGATCCTGGACAAAGCTGATGTGCACATTCATGTCTGAGCCTGCACTCAGCTCTCTGATGCTGGGACACATTCCTTTTGAAAGAGAGAAAGTTCTTGGAAGTTCACCTGAGGCAAAGCCTACTACACTTCCTTGTCCACCCAACAGAATGATTACAAGAAAATTCTTTGAACTAAAAGAGGTTTCTCTAGTGGACTTACAACAGTAAAGAACTTGTTTCTTAGTTGACAGAGATTTTAAGATCTAAGCAACATGGAAAAATAAGTATTTTAAAATAATGAGAAATACTTTGATGGTTGTTAACTTTCATATTTCACAGCATGGCAGCGGAGTGGAACAAACTATCTTCTATTAATACCAATGGGCAAGTGAAGGCAGGAGAGAATACAGTGAAATACTGGTGTAGAAAATGTTACCAATAATTGTGTTTTAATATTGGCTAGAGTGTGTCCCTTCCCCTAAAACCACTGCTCCCTGCTCTGTGGATCAGTTGAACCAGTTACATTTTTAGATAGAACAGATCTGGAGTTTAATCTGGTTTGTATTAATTTCTTTTACAATTCTTTCTGCATATTTTCAGATAATCAAAAAATACCGAGTACATTAAAGCTAATGCTCATACAAGGCATCACATCCTGCATTGTTACATTATGCAAGTGTAGATAGGGAGCAAATAGCTTGTATGGTGGTATTTCATACACTTTGCATGGGTGCAAGACACTGAAACTCAGGCTACAGCCTCAGCTGCAGAAAAAAACTAAGTATGAGTAACTCCTGCCTAGATCCCCTGCCCTGCTCCACGGCCAGCACAGGCTGTAGTGCTGTAAATTCTGAGTGGCTTAGACTGCTCACTCTTCCCCTGATGCCTTTCCCTCGACAGAAGTGGTATTTTGCTCCATAAACAGCTCTTGCAAAATGCCAAAGGAACATTTTTTCTAGCTCTCTGCCATACAAAGGCTCTGTAATCATACTCCAGATCTGTCGTTACAGAATAGGAGTCCTCCGCCCTTTTCGTCCCCGTGGCCTTAAAACTGCCAACCCAGATTAATATTGCAGTGCAGCAGTGTTCCCAGGCCTCCTATAATGCAGAAGACTTGAGAGTTCAGAGCTCAGGAGTCCTACAAGTTACAAGTTTGTAACAAGGAACCTTACAAGTTTGTAAAGGAACCTTACTTCTAAAAGGTGGAAAGCCCATTTAAGGGAATGCTGAACAGAAAATTCCATATTCCGTCTACCTTTCAGAGAAGCATGACTTCCTCAGTGAACGATTGCTGCTCAGTACTATATCACGGCTTTCATTATTTAATTATGCTTCTAAAATTCCAGTGTTTTTGAAATGAACATATGATGGTTTTTTGATGATTGGTCCGTGGGCAAACAGAATAGAGAAAATGGGGGCTGCAGTTCAGACTGTTGACATCATCTGTATTTCTTTAGCAGCCCAAGTTGGGTTATCACTTACTGTCTGTCCTTGCCTTGAACCAGAAGGAATTGTTCCAATACAATTGTCCAAATTATTAAAACTTAGTGAAAGATGCACACACAGAGCTATTAAATTCAAGTGTTTCACGGTCTGATTCTTACAAATGTACAAGTACTTCCCTTAGGGGTCTATCTGTAAAAACACCATTACTAGTACAACATAGGTGGAAAATAAATTATCCTCCGGGTTTCAGAACTCTTAGCAAGCGTTCATCAGCTTATGAAGGTGAAAAATCGGATTTTAAGATTTTTTTTCACTTTTAGCAACAGCAACTATCAACTATCTTAAACCTAAACTCCAAGAACATAGGATTCTAAAACTATTAGAATGATACTATTTAGTCACAGACCTAAAAGCACAGAGTAAAAATGGGTAAGCAGAACTGTCTTTATTTTCAGACTGAGAAATTCAAAGGTTGAATGACAGGACCAGGGTTACCTGGGAGGTATGTCCTTTCAAAAAATTACCCCAAAAAGATATCCAAATTTTAGTTTTACATTTCTTCTGGTGTTACTCCTTTTTACAGCTGTGCTTAGATAAATGGGAGCTAAATTATCACTTTAGGTTTTAAAAAGAATCAAGCTAAGAAATAAATACGGCTTAAAAGAGTGGTATATATTAATCATGTGAGTGATAGCAATGAGGAAGTGTGCTTTTCCTGTATCTTTTTCATTAAATTAAACAATTCATGTTGTGATTAGCATTTTCAGGTCAAACTGAAATCCCTCTACCATGGAATCATAAAATTGTAGAATCATTTAAATTGGAAAGGACCTTTGAGATCATCGAGTCCAACTTTTAACCCATCCATCATACTCAAACCATGTAGCTTTGTTAGAAGTTCCCAGAACAAATACCAACACTTTATTAATTGCACAGGCAGGAAACAGTAAAGTTACTTGAAAGTGGCTGTTATGATTTTGTGACTGTACATAGATCTTGCAAAGTGTTATTGGTAATATGCATCCTGTACCCCACATAAACACTGCGAGAATAGCATGGTCATTGTTACGCTTTATAGCTGTTGTGGAAAATGTCTTAACCTGCATTCATGATGATAGTGCCCATCCTACTCCCATGCTTTTTTATACCGTTGTGGTAAGATTGTTATGAAATCCTTTTGTCAGTCATGTTCCAGCTAACTTACCTATGTATAGAATTTATATATTAAACCTCCCTAATTTATACTGTGTTTTAACAGTTTGCCTGAACTGTCTATGGTTTCTAAATTTTGTAATGTGAGTGTCAAATAAGAATAATAATTAAACAAAAAAAGGCTCAGCTGCGTGGATTTTTTTCATTGGTTTTATATGCAGTAAAGATTTCAACAACTGCAAATCTACAGGATAGGCTGTGAAGAAACTCACATTGCTTTGAAACTCCAAAAATACAAAGATGGCCCTGACTCTGCACAACAATTCAGGAATATGTGTGTAGGCAGAAACCTGTGGTTTCTGCTCTTTCTCATTTCCACTTCACTGCTGCTCTCTTCACCCTCACACATTCAGAACATTGCACTGCATGTGCACTGCAAGGAAAGGAGGCAGATTCACAGTTCCCATAATAAAATATTTTACCAAATAGGAGTTGTAGAATGGAAACTTCATAATAATAGGAGGAAAAAGCTGAGACTGGGTCTGAGTATTTTTAGTTTGCTTCTACAAAACTCCATGGTACAACTGATGTTTAAATGTGTTCTTTTAATATTTGTATTGCTGATGGCAATACAAATACTAAAGTGAGAGGTACTACTGAGATGAGGGACCCATTTCAGTAACAATATACAGTAAGGGACATCCTTGGTTCAAGAAGCTCAAAATTCTTTTAAATAAAGAAGAAAGAGGCTCAGAGGTGAAACTTGTGTAGACATAAGTGGTGGAGTTTCCTTGATGTAACATTTGGCATCTGCACCACGTTGCTTCTGTGAGTGTGTAACTGCTGTTCTGCACAGCTGGTCCTGCCTGTTGTCACCAAGGGAGACCTGCCCGATGTGAGTGGTGTCATTGACTCCAAAGCCTGCGGAAGTGGGACGTGCAGCCTCCTTTCTCAGCACAGTGTTCTAACGCACGGTGCCAGAGCTCTCACCAAAAGGAACTGTTGAGTCATCTGGCTGAATTTCCTGTAAACTGTGGCTTATTCAGGCTTCCCCTGTCAAGCCACCACTTCGTTATTAGGCTAAACCATGTCAATCCTCAGGAGGCCCAGTTGTGCCACAGAGAGTGAGAAAAGTCCAAGTTTCAACCATCCTTGTGAGCCTTTCAATTAAAGGGAGTGGATCAGCTCAGCTCAGCCCAAGGCAATCCCATCTGGCCCGTGTATCACCTAAGTGAAACCCAGTCTGCCCACTGCAGGGAACACTCCTTGCCCCCGCTGACCCGCCAGCGGCTCAGGGCACGGTGTCCCTGTCACCCTCAGTACAACAGGAACACGCTGAGGGCAGTGGAGGCCGTTCCAGGCTGCCACTGGACACAGCTCGGAGAGAACCATGGTGTTACCTGGCCACAGCTGTTCCCCACTGCACACGGGAATGAACACAAGTGCCCACGCTCACACAAAGCTTCTGGGTCACTGCCTTTCTAAGAAAAATCCTAGTCACTCTTTAACAAGGAAACTGTGTCTCTAAGCCATAACCATACCTTGTTCTTTTTCACCTGGCTGAATATTTGCATTTTTTCTATTCTACTGCATACTCTAAAAAGAATTTTAAAAAATCTGTTTTAAATTTTTTTTTAACACAAATAAACTCTCATGGAATGGAAATACAACTGTCAGTGGGGTCTCGCTTTTCCTTTCTGCTGATCCACACATCCAAGCTCCTATTACCTCTTTGAATTTACATATGCCACAACAATCTGGGACACTGGCTCCCTTGATCAGTAGTTATAGTGATTTGTGAAATGAATAATATATTTTGCCTGATATATCTTAGAAATTCTCCTGATGGTTTTTCCATCCCCATTCAATTCAGTCCCTTATAAAGAGACAGTATTGTCATTACTCTGTCCCTCAGCTCCCAAGCAAAGATACAGCTGCTCCCACCCGGTCGAGGGAACCTAAGAAAATCTGTCACTAAAAAATCAAACCATGGAACTGTAGAAATCCATAAACAACTAAAGGCAAAGCAAAACTGCTAATCAGCCACCCTCTGATGCTAACCAGAGGGAGGAAAAACAAAACCAATACATCTGTAACTAAGAGAAAGCAAGCACATTACTGGAAGTACTGAAAGCCAGGAATTTTTGGCTCTGCCTTTCTGAGGCTTTGGGCAAGGCAGATGACCCTTGCTTTAAATTTTGTATCCAAACAACGAGAAAACTAGGTAAGATCTATATCTCCTGAAGAGCTGCTGCGAGGATGGATCACCTCCTGTGGTAAGGCACTTGAAAGAGGAACCTTGCAAAACTGCATTTTGAAGCAAATGGTTTGAATGTATCTTTTCCTACACTCACAGATGTGTCCCACCAGCACAGTAACACTGAATTGTAACACACTCTGCTGTACAAAGCAGTCTAAGAGTTAGCTGCATTGTGTGTTACTCACTCCACAAGCTGTGCATATATGTGGCATTGCAAGTCTAATTAAAGAAGGATATATCTCACACAAACAAAAGTAAATACCATAAGGGCTGACAGCAGAAGTAGCTGTAACTACACTCAAACGAATTTCCTGAGTTTTGTAAAGACTAGATTTCTCTAGTTTGATTCTTCAATGTTCTTCACCTCATTCCTGACTTAAAAATGGCCATTTCTAGAGGGACTGTCACTTTGTGATACATAACCTGGTCACGGCCAGCCAATTCTCCTGACTATCCTTGTCTGAGACATCACTTAAATTCCAGCTGACATTCCTCCACTGCTGTGTCTCCACTGCCACCTCCTGAACAGGAAGGAAAATCAACTGCTTCCAATTCTGCTTTTCTGTTGAATGTCTGCAGAGGTGGTTTTGAAAGCACTTTGTTCAGCACACAGAGCAGGAGCTGAAAGTGCTTTGCAATCTGTCTAGAGAGGCTATGTTCTATAAAATCCATTGTAAGGCTTTTGCTTCAGAGGGAAATTTCTTTATGTATGTTTGATATGAAAGTGGTACAACCTTTATACACTGCTTTTCTTCTTCAAAAAGGTCAAATTATTAACTTCTGATAGGTTTATTCCTCTTTCAGCTGTCAGCTGAAAACCTCTGACTGAAATCAGTAAATTTTTACAGCTCTCATTCATTGTGTTTTCATAATGTACAATAGTTATTTCTACCTTTTCTATTCTAGGCTGAAGATCCTTACTCCTAACAGGAGAGAACCAAAATATCCTAGAACCAAAATCTTCCTGCTTCCAAAGGTAGTCAGTTCTGAAGGTCTCTTCTGCATTAATTTCCTTTTTTCCCATTAAATGTGATTTCCCAAAATTGTCCCTGAACTGCTATACCCTGTTAGAGGCCCTGTCATCCATTAAATCTTCTCTTCATAAGGAGAGAGGAAAATAGCAAAGGTAAAACCCCCTAAAAACCTAGAAGAGGCAGCCAGGCAAGAAAGGCAGATAGCGTGATCCTGTCACATTGCATCTGCTCTGCCCTGCCAGGAAGACCAGCCACTGGTTTGTTATCAGCCTTCCAGCAAGGAACTTCCCATAAAATCCAGATGGTCTTCCTAGACACACCTCTTGGAATAAGAAATTAGAGAAAAACGGTAATCATGTGGTACAGTTGGCTAATGTCAGGTACATGAATATTTTCTGCCTCCTCACTTGTGCGTGTTCACTCTCTGTAAATGTAATTTTATGCTTCTTTTTTTCTGCTGCTTGCAGTCTGAGACAATTCTTCAGGACAATATCAGTGGATGGTGAGGAAACTTGTAACACTTGACAAATATTACTAATTTTTTTATAAATAATAACCAATCATTTAGGTGCTAAATGAGAAACAGTGAAGCACTGGCATCAAAGCCATATCTGGCATTAACAGATTTGGTATACAACATGAATTATGAGGTTAAAACGTTTTTAAAAATACAGGGCGCAACAAAAAGGTGTCAATGCTCCATATCTTAGTTTCTCTTCTTTAAAAAAAAACAAACAAAAAACCAAGAAAAAACCCAAGAGGAGGAACAGGATTTCCACTCTAGTGCAAACCATGTTTAAATGGTTATCTTAAGCGCATTGGCAAACAAATTTTAATGAAAATTTTAAAACCACAAATGCAAAAGTATGTCCTCATTTTTGAACAATTTACTAATGTTATTGGAGACTGACATTAAAAAGACAACAGCACCCACTAAATTGAAAGTACATTACACCTTAGCTATTCTGGATTTTGCTTCAGCTGCAAAATCTCGCTGTATTAGAGGTAAAACTTGCTAGCATTATTCTGGGAAAGAGTCACTGAGTTCAGTTTTTCAATTTACCCATTAACCTTCACAGATTGTGATTTTCCCCAGATAAAACATTGTGAGCTACTAAATCTGAAGCTTGCGTTTCAGTTCCACTTTACCCTGCTTTGGGGTTTGCTTTTCTTTACTTCGTAACAATCTCTGGGGCTTATTAAATTCTGGCCGAATGACAGCTGGAGGAGTCGGTGATAACACGTTTCCCCCGCGCAGTCCAGCATTAACCCCGCAGTAGTTCCGGCCTGGTACACGAGGTTTTACCTCTGCCAGGACATGACTCAGCTCGATGCGCCATCCCACACGTGCTCCGGAATGGATCAGGAACCGCACAGCAATCCATGCAACTGCACACGGCGGAGGGGGCAGTTGCAAGTTGCAGACTCCAGCAGATAAAATCTTTTATTGGGTTTTTACCGTGAGCATCACACAGGAACGCCTCGCAAGGAGAACTGTGAGCCTGAAGCTAGGCCTAACTGTGGAATCAACCTGCGCACCAAACTGCTTAAGCGCTACGTTTGGCGAGTGCATTAGGAGGAATTAATTGACCGTTGGGACTAAAAGGTGATTTCCGCACTGCTACAGGCGTTTGATGAGGCACCAGAGGAGGGCAGGCCCGCAGCTCAGGGGTGGCCTCTGAACTCGCCCTCGCTGCTTGAACCCCTTAACGGAGTTGGCTCACAAAGCCGTGAAGGATTTGGGTAAAGCCGATGCCCAGGATGCGGAGTGGGAGGGGGTGGGACGGGACGGGACAGGACGAGCAGACACCACCCCGAACTCCTCAACGCAACCGCCATGGCGGCGGCACTGCCTCAGGGGCGGGGCGCCGGGGGCGGGGCCTCTTCTCGGGAGTTCCCGCCCTGCCGGTCACTACGCTGTGCGTCTGACGTCACGGCGCACAGACGCCGCGAGAACGAGGGAGAAGGGGGAAGCAGCTTCTCTGCGCTCGCCGCCGCCATTTTGTCTGTGCGCGCAGGGCGGATACGGAGCTCGCTCGCTTTCTGTTCCAGTTGTAAGTGGTGAGGGCGGCTCTTCTTCGTTCTCTTTTCACCTTCGTTTCT
>VZTD01002794.1:496191-514162 GCA_013397725.1 Rhagologus leucostigma | reverse complement strand
TATTTTAACCCATGTGAAAAGGACTAACTGGAAGTGCAAAAAATGAATGCATGTTAAAGGAAAAAAAGTGAAGGCGTGGAAGCAGCTTTCCCTTAAAAGCCTCCTCTTCTTTTATTGAGTATATGAGAAGGTGGTAATATGATGACTGATTTTTAATTTTTTTTAAATAACTGGAAAGCTCTAAAACAAAGAGGAGGCAATGCCAGATTGATGGAATCATGCCACAGAAGCCAGGGAGGAGAACAGACAGCTGGCATTAAAATTTGGGAGAGGAAGTGCTTGGAACTGCCAATGTATGCTGGAAAAAAGAGAAGGAAAGAAAAAAAAAAAACCTAGGAAAAATCTAGGAGGAACCTCAATTTCCATGTCTTCTGTGGTGGAATTGTTCCCCCTGTGGGCTAATTATTTTCCAGCTCAGTAAGGATGTACAAACTCCTCAGGACCATAAGAAAGCCTTTAAAGGAACCATGAAAAGCTCATGTGAAAAATACCACAATTTTTCTGTTGCTGATACTCACTAAATAAGGCGTTGAACTTGTCTGGAAAATCAAAGAATATAGAAAATGACTGCTCCAGTTATCTTCAACTGTGTCTTAGCATCCTTACAAACCACTCTAAGAACCCAAATACTGATCTAATCCATTTAGGTAATTTTTATGCATCTCTTCAGCTCTGAATGGTGCAAAGCACAGGCAGCCAGAGGAAAACATTCTGGCATGTCAGGATCAAGAGCCATCCCAACTACTAAACCACCTATTCTTGGCACTATTTCACTCTGTCCTATTTTCTCCTCGCTTCCTCTCTGCAGAACTAAGAACACAGGGAGAAGGTTTGCCCTTTTGCCAAAGTCCATGCAAATCACAATAATAATAATAACAAAAGGAAAATAAAAAAGACAGGCAATAATCTTTTGTTTCCATGTATGTAGATCAAAAACTAATGTCAACTTAAGGCATTAAATACAAGACATAAATATGAATTATAATCTGATTTCAAAGTAAATTTAACTTAACAGCTATAATGAGGGAACCACAGTGGTCCTGCCAGTACTTCCTTTTTTCTATTACTTAAAAACAGTTACTTAGAGGGAAGAAATTGTTCTTGTCCTCTCTTTACTCTGGTGGTTCTGTACAAAAGAAGCCCCATGTTTGTCTCTGCAATTAGTGCTCTGCAAACCCAATGCATTGTTTCAGTAAAATAAAATAAAAAATCCATTAATAAAACCAAAAAGCAATCTGCCCATTCCAAGAAAATATGTTTATTGAATTATATTTCTAGTCAGGCTAAATTTTTGCTGCCATTACTGAGAGGGACATTGAAGAGTAAGAAAAGTGCATTAATAATCCAGGCAATTCTAGGAAATGGTGTTCAAATGTTTTGTGATCATTCAATTTTCAAGCTATAACTAGTGAATATATGCCCTTTTCTTTAATAAAAGCTGCAAAGTTTTCTGATTATCATGTCTTCTTTTTATTGCAGATTTTCTATTTAAATAAGTTTGAATTTCAAGGGGTATTTAAGAAAAGTAAAAGTGGAACTGCTTTTAGTCACCATACCAGATCCCATTTCACCTTTTTTCACATTTTTGCCCTAACCTGAAATACCAGTGTTTATCAGTTAAAAAAGAAATTATTAAAAATAAATAAGTAAAAATAATCCTTGCATCTAGCTTCACAGGAATACAGAGCTGAAAAAAGATGCCTCAACTTTCCATAGAAATTATGGACATAATTTTTTTCCAGACTATCAATTGGCATAACTGTTCATGCAGATTTTTTGTGGTTTTAGGCACACCTTAGAAAAGGTGGAATGGTGAATACTGGAGTGATTTGAATCAGCTCATCACAGTGCAAAATTCTAATGATGTTCATATAACAGGACCTTAACCCGGGACCTTCAAGACACTTAATTTGGGAAGGAAGATATAAGTAGTCCTGCTTGACTGCACGGAAATGGAAATGTGAAAAATGAAATAATTTCCTGATAGAAGAGGGTACTGTAATCAAGGATTTTAGTCATAGCTTTGAAAGTGAGGTTTTAGGAGTGTAATTTCAATACTGGCTCACAGGAATGCAAGGAAGAAATTACTTCCTAGGCTTCTTTTTGCTCCACCATGAATCAGTTTTCTTAGTTGGATCTATTCTCCTTTTTTTTTTTCTGGTACAAAATAAATAAATAGTTTATCATATTGTGAGAAGGAGGCAAAGATTAGAGGAAAAGGTTGCTTATATAATCCCTTGAAAGAAGACAGGTTTTTTATCTGCATAAATGTACTAATTAAGGTTGTGTTGTGCTTTTTTGTTCGTTTGTTTTAAATCAGCCTGCAAAAAAATGGAGGTAAAAAAATACTAATATAACTTTTATCCCGAGTTTCTTGGAAGGAATTTTTTTGCTGTATTTATAAATAGGGAGGGAAATGGTTTGCCTGTGTCCTTCTGGAAAAAAAATCCTTTATTAGTTGAGCTGTAAATTGATGATTAGATTGAAGTAACACTGTGTGCCAGTTTGGCCAAAATCTAGTAAATTAGCCCCTGAGAGAAAACCAGGTTGCAACCACCCTTCCCCCCCACAGGGTTTGGAAAGTTCATCTGGATTTTTTTTTTTCCAAGCTCAGTTTAAAGGCACAAAAAAGGCACAATATTACTTTTTGGGCATAGAGCATGATAGGGGATGCACATGATAGAGTCACCCCAAGACTGTTTTCTCTTTTTTCCTCTAGCTAACTAGCCTGAAGTTTTACTTATTCAGTATATGTGGTGTTATAATAAGTATAAAATGTTAACATCAGTTAACATCCTAGAAAATGTGAGACTTCCAATGTAGCTGTAAGATGACTTTTTCAGAAGTCACACATTTCTACACAATCTCACCGATCTATCTGCAGTTATTTTACAGTAATTAAAGGACAGATGTTCCCATATGAAATCAGAATCATACTCTCAGAATAATCCTCAGTGGTTATTTCCAATGAAGCTGTTATTTTTCAAGATTTGTAAACTCTTTGGTGGCCTTCATCAATTCCAGCTGAATTTTGCAGTGTACAAAAAAGATCAAACACTTCAAAGCAGGTAACAACTCCTTCCATTAATTGAAAGATCAAACTCCGCATCTTTTTAGATACAGAGACACTTCTTCCATTCAATAAAAAAACCTAAAAAGCAACGGTCCTGTGGCAGTCTTGTCTTTAAAAGTGATCATAGAGTTTAAATAATTATCTTAAATGACATTATTATGGAATTCAGTGAACTCATCAGATATTCCTGTTATTAGCCACAGGACAGAGGGAGAAACCACCTGCCCTTACTGCAGTAGTTTATGATCACATTCCCCAAGACAGAAGATGATTTTCCATGAATATTCTTCTATTTGTGAGGAATATTTTTTAGATCCAAAGTTGCCATGAGCTTCTCCTGGAACACCTCCCTACTTCTTTAGTCATTCTGAATTTTTGGGGTCTTCTGCCTTAACACTTGAATAATGTGACATTTAATCTTCCCACTTACTCCTGCACTTTGTGCTTGATATACTGGCTTTGCTTTATATAAACAATAGGAACTCCCTCTGGTTTAGGATCTTATTTTCTATCCTATTTTTATTTCTCCGAGTTTAAGACTCATAACATTGTTGACCCTTCCTGGTCTTTTGAATTAAACCAGTTGCACCATAAGACCTAGCACTGGATATCATTTGCTGTTTTCAGTTGGAAAAGATAGCTGTTATACACATTTTTATCTCCAGTCCAAATATTTATAACCTATTTTTTTTTTTAATGAAAAATAAAAAATAAAAAAACAGCATTGCAAAAACACAGAGAAAAGACGAGAAACCTCTTGCAGACTTGGAAGATCTTGATTCATTTTGAAGCCAGTTCCCACAACCAGGAATGGAGAAATGATGTGGCTTTTAGTATATACATCTATATTACTTATGGCTCTTAGCCATTATAATTTATTGAGATTAGAGGTGACTGGTGGTAGACTTTTTCCTTTATATTATATATTTCTGTACATTATGTACAGCAAAATTGTCATCAGCCTTGCTAAACAAGAAAATGCTTGGTCAACAATGCATTAAAGTACCTTAAATGTAATTTTAAACTGAATCAGCTACTTTATATGAATCTTCCAGGAGATCAATGAAGTATCAATTCTGCAAATAATTTATATAACATCTTAAATGATCAGATAAATATGACAAATGTGGATGTTTGACCTCATCACAATTCTGCTTGCTTTGAGTGAGTCCTCCCCTCCTTCCCCTCACCCCAGCATTCAGTCAGAACACAAATTAAGAATGTACAGCTGGCCATGAGTCATCATAATGGAGACAACTCAGTGAGCCACAGCTCTGAATAGGGGCTGATCACGATACTTCTGGGTAGTAGCAATCTTGTGAACGGTCATTCTGATATTTTTGTACCAAGCATGAGACAGGTCCGTGTTGGTCACAGCTCCAGATTGTTTTGCTGAACTGGGAGCAGTGCTCCCTGCTAATCTTCCAGCAAATAGTTGCTGGTGAATTCATGGATCTGTTAGTAGGAGAGGCAAAAAAACCCCAAACACGATAATTATATATATGCAAATAGTATTCACAATGATCAAGTAATTCTCTGTATAGTGGGGTAAGGAAAAAAAAGAATACCAAACCAAACAATCAAACAAAACCTTTCCCACTTTCAGTTTCTCCTGGTGAGGGTGAGGTTAACCTGCTGGTGCTTTCCAAATCACCAAATAAACTTTCAAAAAGTAAAGATGACCCCAGTGAAAATCCTTCTTTCATCTTGAAAGATATCCTTTCACTAAATTCCCTGTACCTAAGGGGTTTGGAGGAAGAAAACTAGGCTGCTTTCCATTGATGTGTGATGTAACTACTGCAGATATCTCTGGCAAGCAACATAAAGTACTCCAGCTAATTAAATTCAGTACTGTCAGTTTCCTCAGCAAAGATAGAAAGCAACAGATCAGATGTAACTTCACCACCTAAGAGAACTCTGAAGGGCTTCATTGCATTTTTTATGTCTGGATTATAGTGTCTTACTCATTTGTCTACTGAAGAAATTCAAAGAAAAGCTCAACTGGAGGTATGGAAGTCAGCCCTGTGGACAGAACATCGTGGAACAGATCCCACTGGAAGGAATTTTGAAACATACAGAAGACAGAGAGGTGTTCAGAGACAGCCGGCATGACTTCACCATGGACAAATTATGCCTTCCTAATCTAGTGGCCATCTATGATGGAGTGACTGCATCAGTAGAGAAGGGAGGAGTTATGGGTGTCATCTGCTTGGAATTTTGTAAGGTCTTTGATACAGTTCCCCAAATCATTCTTTCTGCTGAATTGGAGAAATACAGATTTCAGGGTTGGACTGTTCAGTAAATAAGGAATTGGTGGAGTGGCCACATTCAAGGAGTTGCGGTCAATAGCTCAGTGTCCAAGTGGAAACCAGTGAGAAGTGATGTAACCACTCAAGAGTCTGTATTGGGACCAATACAATCTAATATTATAACATTTCAAATCAAACAACACTAACAGTGGGACTGAGTGCAGCCTCAGCAGCTTTGCTGATAACACCACACTGAGCGGTGAAGTTGATTGGTTTGAGGGAAGGGATGCCACCCAGAAACACTTTAAAAGACTGGGCTCATATGACCCCTATGAAGTTCAAAAAAACCTAAAGGCAAGGTTCTGCACCTGGGTCAAGGCAATCATCAGCACCAGTTCAGGCTGGGTGATGAATAGATTGAGAGGTTGGAAAAGGACTTGGAACGTTGGTAGGTAAAACCTTGGACATAAACTGATAGTGTGCACTTGTAGGCAGAATACCAATAATACCCTGAGCTGCATAAAAACAAGCGTGCCAACAGTTTGAGGGAGGTGATTCTCCCCCTCTGCTCTCATGAGACCCCACCTGGAGCACTGCATCCAGCCCAAGAAAGGCATGGAGCTGTTGGAGCATGTGCAGAGAAGGCAATAAAAATTATTAGAGGGCTAAAGCTCCTCTCCTATGAAGACAGGCTGAAAGAGTTGGGGTTGTTCAGCTTGGAGAAAAGAAGACTCCAGGGAGACCTTATTGCAGCCTTTCAAGACTTAGACTGGGCTTGTAAGAAAGACCAAGAGAGACTTTTTACAAGGTCTTGTAGTGACAGGACAAGGGGCAGAGGTTTTAAACTGAAAGAGGGTAGATCCAGATTGGACATAAAAAAGGTCAAAAAGGAGTGGTGAGACACTGGAACGGATTGCCCAGATAAGTTGTGAAGACTGGAAATTTTGAAGGGTTTTAAGCAACCTGATCTAGTGAAGAGCGTCCCTACCCATGGTAAGGTGGTTGGACTGGATGATATTTAAATGTCCTTTATTATCCACACAATTCTATGAAGTATTGCTTTTACACATGGAGAGAGTATGCACAATGGAATGGACAGTTTGAACTGCATGTCTATGTCTTCATTCATATCTGCTGTAGGTAATCTGTAAGAAAGCTGCAAGAAATGATGGAATTCAACGAGGATGAGGAAGAGTAAAAGGAAAAATAGCAACAGACATAGAAAATAGTATTTTGAATCCTGTAATATTGTAGTCCAAAAAGTATGTCACTTCTGGTCTTCTGTGCGTGGCTCTGATTGCTTTGGGTCAGCCTGTCAAAGATATTTGGCACCCAATTAAACTTACAAATTAGGTGGGTACTGGAGTATTATTAAGATCAATTACAAGTCTGCTTAGCATTTAAGATGTCTCTGAAAAGCCTGGCAAGTATCTATCTGCATAATCAGGAGCATAAATAGCTTTGAAAATTATGCCCTTAACCCCTAAAACAGATTTTGAGAGAACAAACAGCAGGCAAAAATGGTCAAAGAGAACAAATAATAACATGGAAGAGGATATGAATCTTAAGGAAGCGGGGATAGTGTCTTGGGGTGACTCTATCATGTGTATCCCCTATCATGCTCTATGCCCAAAAAGTAATACTGTGCCTTTTCTGTGCCTTTAAACTGAGCTTGAAAAAAAAAACCAGACAAACCTTCCAAAGCAGCTTCTCAAGGACACAGAGATTACACTCCTCAGTGTTTTTCTGACTGCGGATGGCATGAAGGGAGCACCCTGCTTGCTTTTTCTTCAGCCAGCTGGTTTTTTTCCCCTCTTGGCGTGAGACGGAGAGCTGAATTTTGTTTCCTGGGACTTTGGTTTTTTACCCTTCTTCTCTTCTGAACTGTTNTTTAGCATCATTATCCTTGTCCTGTGTGTTTGTTAAAATAAATAGTTTTTATCTCTTTCACTTTCCTTCGAGGAAAAATTTCCTTTTTTCCCAAACCCTGTGGGGGGGAAGGGTGGTTGCAACTTGGTTTTCTCTCAGGGGCTAAATTACTAGATTTTGGCCAAACCGGCACAGATAGATAAGCTATGATGACAAAAACAAAGTTCTGACTGCTATTGAAAGAAAAAGAAAAAGAAAAAGAAAAAGAAAAAGAAAAAGAAAAAGAAAAAGAAAAAGAAAAAGAAAAAGAAAAAGAAAAAGAAAAAGAAAAAGAAAAAGAAAAAGAGAAAGAGAAAGAAAAAGAAGAAAAAGAGAGCTTTTATTTAATGTATCAGAATAAATAACCAAAAAATACAACATAAAACCTGGCATATATAAAGGTTGTTATACACAGAAGGTCTCCTTATTAAAAATTTACATCTTCTCTTGGAGTGTGTTTTCCACAAGATGCCTGCAATAGTACTTTTCAAGTAAAACACACTTCACAGTTTTTATATATGCAATAATCATCACAAAATATAGTTGCATGGGTTCAAAAAACCAAATCTGCAAAACCAACCAGATGAACCCCTCACCATTTGATATGTATTAACACTGTTGTTACTGCCTGCAAAGGCAATCACAGATTAATGGAGTTAATGGAAAGGTTCCTCTACGGTTCAGTTACTTCATATCTGTCAACATTTCTTGTGCTTTGTGAACACAGATATTGGTATTCAAGACTGACAGAGGTTAGATAAGATCCTAATGGACCCTGGCCAGGCTCCTCCAGCACAGAAAATCTCATGTTTACATGATAATTTTTGATCTTCCCATACTCAGTAACATGGCTGGTGAAAGAAAGTGGAGGCATGGTGACAGTCCTGGCTAACGGGTGTCCATTCGATAAACGGTGAGGGGGGGAAGCAGAATGTAGCAAACATTATAGGATAATGGATGCAAAGACAACAGGAACATTGAGAGTGGTCGAGATTTATCATCACTGACTTGAGTGATCCCCAAATTGTTGAGGTTGAGACAATCTTCCTGAATGCTGATGTTGATCTGGCTTTATACAAGTGATTTAATACCTTTATACTTCAGTCACTCTAAGTATATACCGTCCAGAACACATATACTCTTCTAGCCCCAGTCCACCGTGTGGTGAGATTGGATCTGCTCTGGCTCCCTGCATTTCCTCTATTTCTTTTTGCTCACCTACCTACTACACCAGTTCATTGCATTGGTGTTGATTTTTCTATTTCTTTCTGTCCATCACAATTTCTTCCCATTTCTCATCTGCTGCCTGACACACTCAAGGTGTGCTAAGTTAATCTTTTCCCTTTTTTGTATAAAAAATCAGGAAAAGAGAATAAGAAAAAAAAATTCTGAGGGTGTTTAATTTTTTGTTCCTATTCTCCTGCACTGCAAGAAACCATTTTAGTCCCTTTCCAGGGCAGCACAGACAAGAGAAAACCTTTTCTAGCTACTCATACCTCCAAGTCAGGACTATAAAGCCCACATTGCCTCAGTTTGGGCCACTGGGTCATCTAACACAGGCATAGGCTACAGGATGGGCATGTGTTTTGATAAATCCAGTGCTAAATTAGTATTGAACTTAATAAACCAAGCAGTTTCCTGTCTGCCACAAGGGAAAGACACTCACTTTTCTTACAATAGATCTAATCATTCAGGAAAAGTAATTTTGATAAGAGTTCCAAGCTTTCTTGCAATGACATTGGCCCAGTGTAGAATTTAATGTTAAAGTTAGTTCCCCCACATTCACTTAGCATCCCAGCTCTCAAGAGCATCCTACCTTTGTTCTTTTACCGTAATTGACCAGTCATTTCTAACCCACCTTCACCTAAGCAACAATGAAACTTTGCTCTGCTTAGGCTTCCTGATCTCCTGTTATTTCTTTGGGTCCACCAATTAAGGTATTTTTCTGCTTTTGCTCTGGCTGCAGTGCAGAGTTGAACACCTGTTCCATCTCTCTCAGGCGTTTCCATTCACGGGCAGGCAAAACAATCTCCGGTGGCATAGAGCTCCTTAATGCAGAAGCACTTGCACTTTAGCTCTAAGGACAGCAGCTGAGGTAAATGGAGATTATTTTCAAGTTCTTCTACAGAGCCTTCCCAGAAATACCTGTGTTTGCTCCACGAGACTAACTAGAGAAGGCTTAAAAGAAAACCCACTGGCAACGACTTCTACTGCAGGCAGAGGCTGCATCTCTCCATTTAGAAATCTCCTTCTTCTCAGTAGCGTAGCTTCATTTCAGGCTGCCTGAGAATGTGAAAGCCACTCACATCTGCAATTGCACAAAAAAATCCCTATTACCTCTTCTTTGAAATTAGGGGTCAGAGCAGATATTTCCAAGAAAGCTACCAGACAGTGTATAAATTCTGGTTTGATTTACAGATCTTGCTGGCACAGTTCTGTCAGTGACATTACCTTCAGTTATTCCTGCACAATACTTAAGTGCAATAAAACCTAATCCAAAGGCCAAAAAAAAAAAGTCTTCCAGGACATCAAAGCTTTGTCACTGCCATGATAAAATGTAATATCCAGCTTTAACTCACTCTAGATCATTACAATCCAACAAGCAACAGAAGGAAAAAGCCAGAGAGACAAATATTTGGAGAGGAATAATCCTTTAATACAGAAGTGGAAAGATTTTCACTGCCTGTTCCTTTGTCCTTTATAAAAATATATCTCTTGATCCTGATGTTATACATTTATACTGAGAGTCATCTGCACACTAAGGTCCCGGCTATAATGTATAAATACAGATACAAGTACTATGGGAAAGTGAAGACCTCCTACACAGGTCTTTATTTTTTTGTTTTGTTAATAGTATTTCTATGAAAAATTACCCAATCATGTCTCTTTTCAAGATTTTTAGTAGGGCAGAGGGTGTAGAAATTATGCAAGGCATTAACAAGCATAAGTCTGTGCCTAATTCTTCCTCCCAGCCCCATCTCTAACATATTTAAAAAGGAACCCTTGAATATAAAGCCATAGTAGGAACAGTTGGCTGAAAAACAGACATTCCCTGGGAAAAATATCCTGAAGTCAAGGAAATAGTAGGCCAGAATTTTATCCGTTGTGTATGTAGTAAAATGTCTTCATTAATGGAAATTAATTATGCCTATTTTTTTACCCAGTAGTCACATCCAGTGTGAGTCTCAAGAGCAGATGTTTCTTCCTCTATCTCACTAGAGAAAAAGAAGTCCCTTTCCTCTTCTTGGGTAGATAATGTAAAGATCTTCAATGAAAAGAAAGGTAAATGGATGAGAAAATATAAACAAATATGTGATAAAGACAAGGTTCTTAATTTTATCTTTGATGATAGCAGCACTGTCTGCAAACCATCCCATAGTTGCTGAGTGAGCAGCTGGATCAGCAGTCTCAAGCTAGGAGAGATTTACCCAAACTTTTCTGAACAAACCTGCATATAACTAAGCATAAATTTTTTATTTTGTCAAAATTAATGCTTGGTGGAAATTGAAAATATTCCAGTTCCTATGATCTGGAGGTAAGCTTCCTGGGGTCAAGAGCAGCAGAGTGCCTTGACAAAGACGAATGTCAGTGCTGGATGGGAGGTCCAGTCCTCCCAGTCTCTTTCCACAGACAATTCCAGCCAAGGTCATGTTCACAGTGACCATTTAGCAAGTGAGCAGAGTGAATAATACTGGGTTCTGGTGGGGGGTTTATATCCGTGGAAGGTTGCCCCTTCTCTGGCTTTCAATTCCTTCCCCTGAAATGAATGCTGTAATAAAATCAGAACTGTCTCTCCTCATCTCTAATAACAAGGAACGAGTCCCAGGTGGTTTCATGTGCTTTTGAGTTTTTTTACATATCTCCCTAAAAAAAAGCACTTGATATCTGATTTTTTTAAAAATTATTTACTTGTGCCTCAGGAGAGCCCACCTTATTTGCAATTCCTTTCTGGTCCACTCAGGCATGCTGGCAAATGGGGAGTCCGAATGCACGGAGCAAAGGTCAGTGAAACATCTGCTTTCCTGGTCTTGTTATTATCAGTGTGCTCTTTTCCAGCTCCTGTTGTTCCGGAAATCTTTCAAGCATATAATGGGTAAAGTTCCCTCATATTTGGACCTTCAGCTCCAGCTGACACCTCAGTAATTTGCTTCCCATAGCAACTCATTTGGGATTCTTGACCTTGATGGAATGGCTAATGCGGCCATGTGGGCAACTCCGCTTCAGCGCCGGAGAGATTGCGAGCAAACCGTGACAGGTGTGTTTCTGTTTGGTGCTTTCATTTTATTAACCCTTGTTTGCTGTGGTTTCAGCAATAGTGCCCCATAGCAAGAGCTTCATCTCAGATTTCTTAGTTTTAAAAAGAGACACATTTCAGTGGCTCGTTTCAACAGCTTGATATAAAATCATAGCAGTGAGGGCAGCTACATTTTCTGAAGGTGAGATGGAATCAAAGTGTTTCTGGTTTAATTCCAACATCTCTGATGAGTTCTCCATGAGCAGCATTGCTTACTTTGCAGAGGCAGGACAAGAGCCAAGCAATTTCAGAAGACATTTAAATGTAAGTATTTCTGAAGATGGGTGTAGTGTAAATCAGCAGAATGAAGTTCACATTCTCTGTTATTCCTTTATAAGAAAGTCTATCAACTGTATAATTAAAGGAGCAGTTTCTTATCGTCATTGATGCTTTAAGTGTCAATGTAAATTTGCCATTTACTTAAAAAAGCCATGATTTTAACGATGCATTACTTTAATTAACATTTTCCCTTTTTTTAGGGTAGATAATGTTTTTAGGGTGTGTAAAAAAAAGTATTTTCATGAGTAAAACTTCATTTTTTTCCCTGAAAAACAGGAGCAGCTGAAAATTTAAAAAAAAAGGAATATTTTACCAGAAAATCTGAAAATTTCCATTTAGAAATTATTTAAATGAACTCATAAGCCAGTCAGTCCACTAGACTCCAGCTGCTGATGTCATGGAATGGATTTCCTGTTGGACTAAAATACCCAGAATATAGAGATGATAATTTAATAGATGATGACAGCCTGGATGAAAAGAAGTGTCAGAATATCACGGACAAAAGGATTTGTCATGGAGTTTAACTCACAGAGAGGAAGAGGATATATCAGGTATCAGATGTTTAACTTGCATAAAGCAGAGAGAAGCATTGCCAGATTTAATAATCAAAAAAAACCCCAAACAACAACCACAGATTTTTCTTAACAAGACATTGTTGAGAAAGAGGGAAAAAATATAACTGAAAATATTTCCAACGTTATGTGTTTGGTGACCCCATTTGAAAAAAACTTGTATATTAAGCTGATTATAAAGAAAAATGTATTTCTGCTTTAGAAGGAAGGAGAATAAATCTTTGCATGTATGTGTGTGACAGGGAACATATTTCCTCTTCAGAGCTACACCAGGATTTACTGACAGAAAGGGGACTTGGATACTCCAGGGGAAATGAAATCCAGATCCTGTGTTAATAGATGATGACGTTATCGATGGTTAAACTCTGCTTCATTCAACTGTTTCACTGTGCAATCCTGAAAATTTCTTTTGATTCAAAAGTGGTCATGAAAAGAAACCCCAAAAAATAGAAAGAAAAAAAAGAAAAGAACAAAAGCCATCATGCAATATCCATCACAGCCACGGGATAAAAACTGTGAGCAGCCTGTGAACAGTAATTGTAACATAGACTACAGTCAGCAGAACAGCTGGAATAAGAAATCAATTATTCAGCTAGAAAAGACAATGTGCAATTATTAAATTATGAGTAATTAGTATATGGTGGCTTACATTTTACAAACCTGCACTTTGAGAAATGCTGTGACTCTGCAAAGAAAGCAACAGAAAGGTTTCCTGGGTCTGCCTTGTGCCATTGTTTAGCAAACAAAAGACCCTCGGAGAGCACAGAGTTTCTGCTTACACAGCTAAAATGCCTATCCAGCCATGTTTGTGAAGCTGTCTTGCACATGGAATAACAAAATTCCATCATCTCTGTACAATAATATCAATAATATGTACTTAGTACCTTTCACACCAGAGGAATTAGCATTCTTTATATAAAATCATTCACATATATACTGATATAAAATCAGTAGCAGCAAAAAAAAAAAAAAATCCTATATCCCTGTATCCTAACTCTTGTCTTGGTAACTTGACTGAAGTGCTCCTCCATCACTCTCTTTCTTCCAAAATAGTGCATGTGATGTACTAGATTCATCAAGAGTATTAATTATCTTGGATCTCAACTGAGACAAGGCTTGAGTTTCCTAATTTTTCCTCTGGCAAAAGAGGTCACCTTTGCTTTGGCCTTTATTTTGTGTTATACCTCCCTGATTACTATCAGCTACCCATTACTATTGATTTCAAAAGAAAAAACCGGAACAACAGCAACAACGAGAAGATAAAAAGCCAAATAACTTTTCCTCATTCTTTTCTGGAACCACAAGGCTACCCAGAGTGAGAGAGGGAGGTTGTCTTTTATGCTCACAGCAAATCTAACACTGGGAGATTAACGGGGCACAGCTTCACAAACCAGTGCCCCATGGAAACACGTGCATATGTTCTGAAAAGCACCATGTCATTTACACAGTTCAAGTGGGTGCAGGTGAGAATTAAACAAACATCAGCTCTAAGCAGCTTCTCAGCTTTCCATGCGTTTAACAGATTGGCCTGTGGTGTACAGAAAAGACTATTGTTACTTTTAATCTCCTTTCAGTGTAGGGAGCTACTGTTCTCTCTCCTGCACTGATAACACACAAATTGCTTATCCTCCAAAGCAGCCTTCACCTGACCACCAACTGCACTCTGCTCTTGCCAGGCTTCTGATAATCTCTTCCCACTCCTTTTTCAGTCTGTTGTGTTTAGCTTAAGGCATTTCTGTGGCCCCATAGAGATGGAGAATTAAAAAGGAACTTTTTTTCCTTTTCCTTCCCCTGCTCCCCTCCCTGCTTTCCTGCCTATCTGTGAGATGAAAATCCACTGGGGGGAAAAAGAAGGAAAACAAGGTGATGGTGCTAGCATGACAACTAAAGCTCCAATTCCAAATCACATTGTGAAGCTTCACATGTATTGTGAAATAATTAGAGGGCACAAAGCGGGCCAGATTCTCAGCAGTGGAACGTGGTGATATCTCAAAATCTGCCCCAAGGCTCCTGGCTTGTCCAGCTGAAGTCACTTGGCAACAGCTAATATATAACTTTCTGAAAATACAAGTGTCCCCTCTCTCTTTGTCTTTCATTCTGGTCACCACATAAGTCAATGAGACATCCTTATCTTGATGCTGCGTAGATATTTTATGATCAAAAAATAAACAAAGAAAAAGATATGAAAAGATGTGCAACAAAAGGTATTCTAAAAATCAATGAGAAATTAAAAATAGCAAGATTATTTCTGAAGAACAAAGAGAATAAAAAGGTGATATGGCATGTTGCAGAAAAAACAAGCCAAACAAGGGTTTTGTTTTTCCTTACTATGTAAAAAGAAACTGAAAACCAAAAAAATTAGAGTCATCCATTTAATAAAAAGAAAATAGATGGAATTTTGGTTTTTTTCCCCATGTAATTAAAGAGAATGAAAGCATTAGAGTGGGAAGAAGTTATATGCTTTTTACTTAGGGGAACTAAATCACAGTAAAATCTTGCCAGGCAAATGTGATTTACTAGTACTGATGAGACTCATGTGGCTTCCTTAATATTGAATATTCCTTAATATTACATATTCCATCTCTGGCTTGTGATGAACACACAATGAAAGTCATCAAGACCTCTGCTGAATCAAATGAACTCTTCAGAAACTCTGATGCTGCAGAGAAGGGACCCAACTTCAGATCCTCAGGACTCACTCCCTGCTCTCCTGCTGAAGCTTTTTAGCTGGAAGTCAGGTTCAGTGAGGCACAGGCAGGAGCTTCTCTCCCTCTCCAGAACAGCAGTGCAAAGAATGAGGAGTCTAAGGACAAGTCAAAGGAATGATCTTAAGAATGGCTTAGCTGCCTTCCCAAGGTGAGAAGCAAAGACACAGTGGGACCTCAGAGGGGAGGCTGTCAGGGCCAGGCACAGCTGTGTCACAGCTGATCAATATCCCCAGAGCTCTGTTTGTGCCGCTTTCCACCCCTGCAATTACCGCGAGCGAGTGCCAAGGCGCTGACTCGGAGTGAAGGAGGAGCGTGGCTCGTCACCCGAGCAGCGGTGTGGGCTGCGGAAAGCCTTCTGTGGGAGATGATTCGTCCTGACACCTACGTTAGCGTGATGATATGTTTTTCCAGAGATGTCCCAAGCACTTTATCAAGTGCCAATCCCATTCTTTGGGAAGACTTCAAATAAACTGAGTCAGAAAAAAATCAGTCTGGTTTCTAGGGAAATATGACAAGGTCAGGGCAGTGATATCCTGTCACTGAGAAGTGGATAAGGCATGACTGGAGCAAGTTTGTATTTGTACTCCTGCGTCTGGGTACACAGATGGGAGTAGGAAATTCTGTTGTCTTTGTTCCTTACAGGTCAGAGGGAGCCATCCCAGAACAATCCACCCCTCTCCTGATTGGATCTTTGGCATGTGCTAAATTCTTTCTGTGTTACCTTGGGGTCCTCTGCCTGCAAAGTGGCATCAGGCACTATCAGACTGGGGAGCAGGAAGGGGCAGTCCAGGGATGAGATGGACAGGTGTCATGATCCGGTTAGTAAAGTCCTTAGAAATGCCTCTGCCCTAATTAAAATACAAACGAGACCATATTCCAGTGACAATAGTATAGGTTTTATTTGATAACAAATATGAGGGAGAGAGAGAGAAAGAAAGAAAGAAATAGAAAATAGGTGGGGGAGACAGAAAGAGAGTGACAGGGACAGAATAAGGAAAATATCATCACACCGTGGATTCCAATGATGTTCCACTGATCCTCTCCAGCTGGTCTTCTTGGTGGTGAAGGTCTCCCTGAAAAGCATAGCATCCCATGGGTTATATTAGCTCAGGCTAGGTAGGAAAACTCAGGCACCTCCCGGGGTGGGGAAGGGGAGTTTGCCATTGTCTCTTACAACAAACTCTGGGTTTATTACATCACGTGCAGTCCTGTGGTGCAAGGCTTCAGGAATGGCTCTGGGGGGCACTTCAGGGGGTCTTTGATGGATTACGACACCCCCTCAGCGGCCACTCACATGAATGTCTCATGATTGTGGCCTGTGGGGTTGGGGGTTCCACAGCTGGGCCAGTGTGTGTAAGGGAGGATGGGTGTTCAGTGCCTCTGACCAGAGGTTACACCCAAAACCTCCCCCCTCCACCTCATTTTGGGGAGGGGGGAGTCTGTGTAAACCTGGCTTCTGCAGGGTGTGGTCTCCCTCACCCCACACTCAGCCAGGGAAGAATCTTTGCTGTGTTTGGCTTTCCTGTGGATGCATTCTTCTTTTTCAGCCTTGTTTGCTTTTTTTCCTAGTCCTGAGATGATTAAAGAATGGGTTTTCCCTTTATCTAATCTTAGTGGTTTAACTTACAGTCCAAAGTCCCAGTCAGGTATCTTCGGGGAGGCTTCTTTGGTTGTAACTTCTTTATACAGTTTTTGTTATAATGAGCAAAACTTTACATTAATGTTTGAGGCATGAACTATTGCAGTTTCTGACAACACAACACATGAATGAGGTCCTCATACTCTGCATATAAACAAACAGAATGACTCTGCTTTCCCTTTATCTGTGTGTAGTGGTTTGCACCAGCACCTGCTGCAAAATGATGCGGCTTCTCTTTAGAGGGAGAAAAGTGTGCACGTGGCACCAGCAATGGTCGTGCACCAGTTTGCAGGGCTCACTATACTGCTGATTTCCGGGGAATTATATCACTGCTACCTCTCGTGAGACAGCTTGGCTGGTCTCCCGGCACACTTAAACCACTCAGTGACTCAGGTCTATCTCCTTGACCTGCAGTGTCAGAGCTGGTGCCACCTGAAAGGGACACCTGGTTTCTGGAAGGCAAAGCAACGTGGGTGTCAGAGTTCTGTTGTGACTTTGGAGGAGGGTTGGCTGTGGCCTCATGTCTTGCAAAAACTAGAGCTATGCCTGAGATTGCTTGAAATTTGAAACAACATGAGTATCCTGATGATGACCAGAAGGGATAAGCAGCTTGAGTTTTCAAAAGCTTGAGTTTTTGAGCAGGCCTGAGTTTTCAAAAATCAAGGCAGCAGAATGAAGTAAAATAAGTTGGTTGTGTTCTGCCATTAGATCACTTGGTCAGAGCACTGTGATAATAAAGCCAAGATCACAGGTTTGATCCCTGTATGGGCCATTCACTTGGACATAAGAGCTGGACTTGATGGGCCCCTTCCAGCTCAGACTGTTCTGTGATCCTGACACGTAGCCAACTTGGGCAGTTCTAGTCTTCCAGCTGCCTTCAGAAATGAACTGAAGAGCATAGTCAGGGCCAGGGCTACGATGCTCTCACTTCTTTCTGATCACACTCCAAAAGCTGCAGCAGTGTTGCTAACCAAGGGGTAGTACTGCCAAAAGAGTGAAAATTTGTGTCGTGGTTTGACACTGGCCCAATGCCAGGCAGCCACGAGAGTCACTCGCTCACCCTCCCCTACCACAGCTGCGCAAAAGGAGGGAAAGAGGGAAAAAGGGTTAACGGAGGCTTCATGGGTGAGATAAGGAGAGTGGGAGAAATATTTCAAGGGCAAAACAGGCTCAACCTTGGTTGCTAAGCAAAATTTATTACTAACAGAATCAGAGGAGGGTAATGAGAAGTAAAATAAGCCCTTAAAAC